>ONZH01006489.1:0-43393 GCA_900303285.1 Rhinella marina | reverse complement strand
CAAACAGCATGCTTGTGACGTGGCTTGTGGTGCTTGTGACGTGGCTGTGCTGCATTCAATTACCGCAGGCTGTCTGGGCCATAGAGGGCACTACTTAAACTATTGAAGACAGCATTGTTTAGGTGGTCTGCATTGTTAATTGGGGGGGGGAGTTATTGGAGTATAGATTAAGAATCTGAGGTCCAAATTAGCAGTGTCTTTTTTTTTTCAGTACTTGGGGGGGAGAGCAGGCCAGGGCTGCCAATAAAGGCATCTGTACAGCTATGTCACACATTGTGGCCACATCACAGTGACATCTCCCACAACAGCGTCATCCATAGATCCCCATAACAATGTGTAATCCCCATAACAGTGTCATCCACAGATCCCCATAACAGTGTCATCCACAGATCCCCCATAACAGTGTCATCCACAGATCCCCCATAACAGTGTCATCCACAGATCCCCAATAACAGTGTCATCCACAGATCCCCCATAACAGTGTGTTCTCCACAGATCCCATAACAGTATCATCCACAGATCCCCCATAACAGTGTGTCATCCACAGATCCCCCCATAACAGTATCCTCCACCGATCCCCCATAACAGTGTCATCCACAGATCCCCATAACAGTGTCATTCACAGATCCCCCATAACAGTGTCATTCACAGATCCCCCATAACAGTGTGTCCTCCACAGATCCCCATAACAGAGTGTCATCCACATATCCCCCATAGCAGTGTCATCCACAGATCCCTCCATAACAGTGTCCTCCACAGATCCCCTTATAACAGTGTCCCCCACATATCTCCCATAACAGTGTGTCCTCCACAGATCCCCCATAACAGTGTGTCCTCCACAGATCCCCCATAACAGTGTCATCCACAGATCTCCCATAACAGTGTGTCATCCACAGATCCCCCATAACAGTGTGTCATCCACAGATCCCCCATAACAGTGTCATTCACAGATCCCCCATAACAGTGTCATTCACAGATCCCCCATAACAGTGTGTCCTCCACAGATCCCCATAACAGAGTGTCATCCACATATCCCCCATAGCAGTGTCATCCACAGATCCCTCCATAACAGTGTCCTCCACAGATCCCCTTATAACAGTGTCCCCCACATATCTCCCATAACAGTGTGTCCTCCACAGATCCCCCATAACAGTGTGTCCTCCACAGATCCCCCATAACAGTGTCATCCACAGATCTCCCATAACAGTGTGTCATCCACAGATCCCCCACAACAGTGTGTCCTCCACAGATCCCCCATAACAGTGTCATTCACAGATCCCCCATAACAGTGTGTCCTCCACAGATCCCCATAACAGAGTGTCATCCACATATCCCCCATAGCAGTGTCATCCACAGATCCCTCCATAACAGTGTCCTCCACAGATCCCCTTATAACAGTGTCCCCCACATATCTCCCATAACAGTGTGTCCTCCACAGATCCCCCATAACAGTGTGTCCTCCACAGATCCCCCATAACAGTGTCATTCACAGATCCCCCATAACAGTGTCATTCACAGATCCCCCATAACAGTGTGTCCTCCACAGATCCCCATAACAGAGTGTCATCCACATATCCCCCATAGCAGTGTCATCCACAGATCCCTCCATAACAGTGTCCTCCACAGATCCCCTTATAACAGTGTCCCCCACATATCTCCCATAACAGTGTGTCCTCCACAGATCCCCCATAACAGTGTGTCCTCCACAGATCCCCCATAACAGTGTCATCCACAGATCTCCCATAACAGTGTGTCATCCACAGATCCCCCACAACAGTGTGTCCTCCACAGATCCCCCATAACAGTGTCATTCACAGATCCCCCATAACAGTGTGTCCTCCACAGATCCCCATAACAGAGTGTCATCCACATATCCCCCATAGCAGTGTCATCCACAGATCCCTCCATAACAGTGTCCTCCACAGATCCCCTTATAACAGTGTCCCCCACATATCTCCCATAACAGTGTGTCCTCCACAGATCCCCCATAACAGTGTGTCCTCCACAGATCCCCCATAACAGTGTCATCACAGATCTCCCATAACAGTGTGTCATCCACAGATCCCCCATAACAGTGTGTCATCCACAGATCCCCCATAACAGTGTCATTCACAGATCCCCCATAACAGTGTGTCCTCCACAGATCCCCATAACAGAGTGTCATCCACATATCCCCCATAGCAGTGTCATCCACAGATCCCTCCATAACAGTGTCCTCCACAGATCCCCTTATAACAGTGTCCCCCACATATCTCCCATAACAGTGTGTCCTCCACAGATCCCCCATAACAGTGTGTCCTCCACAGATCCCCCATAACAGTGTCATCCACAGATCTCCCATAACAGTGTGTCATCCACAGATCCCCCACAACAGTGTGTCCTCCACAGATCCCCATAACAGTGTCATTCACAGATCCCCCATAACAGTGTGTCCTCCACAGATCCCCATAACAGAGTGTCATCCACATATCCCCCATAGCAGTGTCATCCACAGATCCCTCCATAACAGTGTCCTCCACAGATCCCCTTATAACAGTGTCCCCCACATATCTCCCATAACAGTGTGTCCTCCACAGATCCCCCATAACAGTGTGTCCTCCACAGATCCCCCATAACAGTGTCATTCACAGATCCCCCATAACAGTGTCATTCACAGATCCCCCATAACAGTGTGTCCTCCACAGATCCCCATAACAGAGTGTCATCCACATATCCCCCATAGCAGTGTCATCCACAGATCCCTCCATAACAGTGTCCTCCACAGATCCCCTTATAACAGTGTCCCCCACATATCTCCCATAACAGTGTGTCCTCCACAGATCCCCCATAACAGTGTGTCCTCCACAGATCCCCCATAACAGTGTCATCCACAGATCTCCCATAACAGTGTGTCATCCACAGATCCCCCACAACAGTGTGTCCTCCACAGATCCCCCATAACAGTGTCATTCACAGATCCCCCATAACAGTGTGTCCTCCACAGATCCCCATAACAGAGTGTCATCCACATATCCCCCATAGCAGTGTCATCCACAGATCCCTCCATAACAGTGTCCTCCACAGATCCCCTTATAACAGTGTCCCCCACATATCTCCCATAACAGTGTGTCCTCCACAGATCCCCCATAACAGTGTGTCCTCCACAGATCCCCCATAACAGTGTCATCCACAGATCTCCCATAACAGTGTGTCATCCACAGATCCCCCGTAACAGTGTCATCCACAGATCCCTCATAATAGTGTGCATACACAGCATTATGTCCATTCACTGCTATGGAATTGCCAATGATCGGCTATTTTCAGAACACTTATGTGATAATGGAGGATGACCACACATGTACATTGTGCTCTCCCTTCACTTCAGGGGCCCGGATTGGACGACACCTTTTTCCAGCTTGGGGTTTTATAAACTGCACCATAAAAAAAGTGCCCTGGCCATTCTTCGTGTGGGTTCCATGTCCAGAATTCCCTTTCAAAATAAGCATTAATGAAAATCCACGCCAAAACTGCGTTATAAAATGTATCAGAAAAACACATCCAAAAAAAACCTGATGCAGATTCTGCATTAGTTTTTTTTTAAGCACAGAAAATACTGTGTGTGAACATACCCAAAGAGGATGCAGGATCAGCAGGTTACAGTAAAAAGGATTAAGAGCTATAATGTGGCAGTCTACAATCAGCTGCAATGGTTGCAACCGCTGTCTGTGCCTACAAAGTCCTGTTAAACTTCTGGTCCAATATTTCATGATTTGGGGCCCCACTTTCAATTTTGCCCAGGGCCACACTTTGTCTAAAACAGGCCCTGAGCAGTGCCCCACAGAAGATTGCAAACACATCCCAGACATACATGTGTGCACTTTGTGTCTGTATTACATGTTCAGAAAAAGCACTTTTATTCTGCAGGAAAACAGCTCCCAAGTGCCCGGCTCTGCTGCTGCAAGTGCCCAAAGCAAGCCAGACTGAAGAGAGTAGGGCTGATTTAGCTGCTCATATCTTGGGATTGGTAACAGATAGAAAAATGGTTCTGACCTTCTTTGAAAACTGGCATTCAAATGATACCAAAATCACACACAGCATTATATCCAGTATATCAGTAGATATAGCTATTAGAAATCGAGTCGTGAGAGAAAGCTGTTTTTAGTTTCACTTTCAGCCGGGCACTTGGGAGCTGTTTTTCTGCAGAATAAAAGTGCTTTTTCTGAACATGTAATACAGACACACAGTGCACACAGGTATGTCTGGGATGTGTTTGCAATCTTCTGTGGTGCACTGCTGTTAGTTGTATAGGTTAAAAACAGGTGAAATACTTCCTTTAAGTATTTTTTCAACCGCATTAACTATGTAATAAGTTTGCAGCATGTGTTTGATAGTAAAGAAATCTTTACTGTATCATTATATTGGTGGTAGGAGGGTACATTATTGCATTACAAGTTTGCAACACATGTTTTGCCGCATTGTTATATTAGTGGTGGTGGTGGTGGTGGGGGGGTGAATAATCGAATTACAAGTTGGTAAGGTGTGTTTTATAGTAAATAAATTTATTTTTTTGACCCAGCAATGTGAAATGCAAACTACACAGTAGACAGAAATATTGTATTAATCACAAAGTAAATTGTCAATAGTAGTGTGTAGTGTGTTTGTAGAAGGGGAAGACATTTACTGTATTTGTGCCTCTGTCTTTAAATAATAGAAAACATACTTGTCATTTTGTTAGTACCATACCATAAATTGTGTGACTTTTCATTTAGGAAAATTGTGAGTTTTATCAGGCCCCATTATAAAATGTCTAGAATATGGAAGAGTTAAAAATTAAAGACGTGGGTCTTTTCCTCCCAAATTCAGAATGTGAGTAATAGAAGCAGCAGCCATCCAGGCAGTAATAGTAGTAGGCCATAATTCTCCCTGGCTTTTGAAAGGTGTAACATTATTATCATTATTATTGAGGAGGAGATTGTTAACCTGATGGCTCACTTCTCCTCTCAGTCACAGCAGGATAACATGGAGGTCACTTCTGAGTCTGACATCATGTCTTGGATCTAGGGGGGTCACAACATTCCTTCTGATCCTCCTCTATACAGCCCCAAGTCTTTCAGCTGCATCATATCCATATTCACTGTCCCCTCCTATTGGGGTACCTTTTTTCCTAAGAAGAGGCAACAAAACTCTGCTACACACTACAACAGAAAGTCAAGAGAGTCTCCCTGTTGATGACTTGTGTGAGAGTAGTCAACATTTGTACTACCATGAGGAGGAGGATAAAGTAGTGGCAGCTCATTAGAGATGCCTGTTGCTAGCTGAAGCCCTTCGAAGAGGCCCCTAAATTTGTCAGTAGGGGCAACTGTAGCATGAACACTGTTATCTCCTTGATATGTATCTTAGAACTCATGCTTATGCAATAAGGCATGACAGCGGAAGAACAGCTAATGCATCTTACTGGCTGTCCTGTAGCTATTGGGGACCCACAATGAGAAAGTGCCATGGAGAAGAAGGAGATTGAGGAGCAGGAGGATGATGACAATGACACCGGTCACAACACCAAATCATCTCAGGAGCCAGAGCAAGAGATGAGGAAGGTTCAAGTTGTCCAGAAAACTGAAGAGCAGTCATTAGGAGCCATCTCACTGGAATGCAGTACTGGAACAGGGTAAGGTGATAAACAGAAACTTTGAAATACAAGATTTGAAAGAGTCAATTTAAAACAGAATTTAGAACTCTCTCTTCACCATCTTCAGTGCTGTTTTAACTTGAAAAGTCCAGAAGACATATGGGCCTCAATGGCAAAAATCAGAGATCAATATAATAATAAAAAACGTTATTTATTTTGTGCCAACATATTTCGCAGTACTTTACAATCCGGTGATTCATGTGCAAAAAAAATAATTCAGGACATAGCAACAAACAAGTCAATAATTAAAACAAGAGGAATGAGAGCTCTGTTCATAAGAGTTTACTATCTATGAGGAGATGGGGGTGACACAAAAGGAAAAAAGTGCTTGTTTTATACAATGGTTCGGCCATCTTAACAAAATAAGGGAGCAGATATAAAGCTGCATGAGCCAGTCATCAGCCGATATATGTAGTGCCTCTGAAAGCATGGAGTATACTGGATAGTGTTAGGTTCATAAGAATGATGTTGAAGGGGGAGGGTGACTGGAGAAGAATTAGGTTAGAAGATGTGATGGCTATACAAAAAAGATGCGTTTTTAGGGAAAGTCTAATTGATCTAGTTGCTTGAGGTATGGCATTCCAGAGAACTAATGCAGCTCAGGAGAAGTCTTGGAGACAGGAGTTAGAGGTTCAGATTATGGTGGCGGTTAGTAGTAAGTCAGATGATCGAAGAGCGTGATTAGAGAGGAAATGTAGGGAGTAGTGATGATCGAGCACTAAGGTGCTCGTATGTCTGAGTGCTCTGACCGAGCATAATTGAAGTCTATGGGAGTAAACCAGGCACCCCCCGCTCGTCCGCCACCTGCTGGACAGGAGGAGGGAGCTGCCAGGGAAAGGTAAGGACGGATCCGTCATGACCCCAATGCAAGTCAATGGGGATGGATCTGTTTACTAGTGTGTCACACCAAACGGATCCATCCCCATTGACTTGCATTGGGGTTATGACAGATCCGTCTAGGGGACTCGAGCTTTGCGCTCGAGTACACTCAGTGTTCGATTTGCGCTCGAGTACACTCGGTGTTTGGCTGAACACCAAGTGCACCCGAGCGTAGGCATGCTCGCTCAACACATGCCCGCTCAACACTAGTAGGGAGTGCAACACTGTGAATCATATTTTATGGGCAACCAGTACAAAGACTGGCACAAGGTG
This sequence comes from Rhinella marina, assembly GCA_900303285.1. Classification (NCBI taxonomy): domain Eukaryota; kingdom Metazoa; phylum Chordata; class Amphibia; order Anura; family Bufonidae; genus Rhinella; species Rhinella marina. The sequence continues at coordinate 36,576 of ONZH01006489.1, read as the reverse complement.
GAGGCATCAGAGTAGTGCTTCAACAGACAGATGAGTCTGACTGCTGAATTATGGATAGGTTGAAGAGGGGAGAGTTTAATGAGATTGAGATCAATTAGTAATGAGTTACATATAAAGATGAGATTGGATCAGGGTCACAATGAGAGGTATTTTTTTTCTTAGTTTCTACAGTAAGAAAGGGGCTCATTCTAGAGGTTTTTTTTTTTTAGGTGCAGACGGCATGAGTCGGTAAGTGATTAATCTTTCCTTAAGGCTTCATTCACACGACTGTATTTTGTTTCCGTGTCTGTTCCGTTTTTTTTGCGGACCGTATGTGGAACCATTCATTTCAATGGGTCCGCAAAAAAAACGGAAGGTACTCCGTTTGCATTCCGTTTCCGTATTTCCGCATTTCCGTTCCGCAAAAAAGATAGAACATGTCCTATTCTTGTCCGTTGTGCTGACAAGGATAGGCATTGTTACAATGGATCCGCAAAAAAAACGGACACGGATGCCATACGGAACGTCATCCGTTTTTTTTGCGGATCCGCAATTTGCGGACCGCAAAACACATACGGTCGTGTGAATGAAGCCTTACTCCCTATATTCACTGTCAAACATAACACCAAGACAGTGGATGTGCTGCCTAGGAGTTATAGTAATACCACACACTGAGATAAAGATATCAAGTTTAGGTAGGATGGTAGATGGAGAAAAACAAGTTCAGTTTTTGAAAGATTAAGTTTCAGACAAAGAGAGAACATGATTTTAAAAAATGCAGACAGTCACTGGTGTTCTTTATTACAGCAGGGGTGAAGGTACAGAATGAAGTATATAGTTGGGTGTTATTGGCATAGAGATGGTACTGAAAACTAAATCTGATAGTCTGTTTCATAGGGACTGTGTAGAGAGAGCAGTGGACCTAGGACTGGTCCCTGAGAAACCCCAACAGAGGAGTGGAGAGGAAGTAGAACTAGCGAATGATACACTCCAGTGGCTGGAGAAATATGAAGAAAGCCAAGAGAGAGAGCAGTGTCCATAAAACCAAAAGATTGGAGCATGGTGAGGAGGAGATGGTGGTCTATAGAGCCAAATGCAGAATGATCAAAGAGTATCCACTGTTGTACTTAGCTGCCAGGAGGTCATTTTCAATTTGGTGAGGACAGTTTCTGTAGAGTATAGTTGGTGGAAACCAGACTGAAATAGATCAATGTATGCATTTAGTATTTTGCATTGTCAGAATATTCATATTGGTTGTTACTAGAAGTGAATGTAGACCCACTGTGCCAACAAACCATCTTGATTTTGGGCTAGTCTTTGGGTTAGTTCTGAGGGCGTTATCTTGGTTGGCCCCTGGTTTTCACCTTTTAAAGGGGTTATCCAACATCATACAACAGCCTTCCATGTGCCGGCCCCTCAGAGGGCTTATAATTACCCTGCTGCCTGCGCCGCTCCTGGTTCCCGCACCACTGATGCTGCTTCTCCATGTACATGGATGAAAACATCTGGTGTCGGGGAGGAGAAGCCAATGGCAGGCTGGGACAGGGACGAGCCTCCCTAGCATCACGGGTGATGTTAGGGAGGCTCATCCCCGTTTCCAGTTGTCATCGGCTGCTCCCTCCCGACACCGGATGTTTTTATCCATTTACAGGGAGAAGCAGCAGTGGTGCGGGGACCAGGAGTGGTTCAGGGTGCGGTGTACTTATATTCCCTCTGAGGGGCCAGCACATAGGGGTCGTTGTATGATGTTGGATAACCCCTTTAACCACTATACAAGGATATGGCCTTCACTGCAGGGGAACCAGTTTGCTACCTCTTGGAATAGTCTTTGTACGGTTGGCTGCTGACTCACTGGGGTCAGAGACACCGATCCCAAGCACTGAGGGACTAGGGAATGCATGTAGTCAGGAAACAGGCAGTGGTCAGGGCAGGAGGCTAAGGGACAATACGGTAAACAGGCACAGGTCAGGTCCAGCAGCAGAGAGTAAGGACCCAGAGAGCATGTAAAAGTCGGTACACAGACAGACAAATAAATTACAGCTGTTTTGCAGAGCCTTTGTAAGCAAGTGAAACCAAATGGAATCTATTGCCCAGGCCAGGAGTGGAACACACAGTCCAGCATATACAGGAGGTATACTTAGCTCATTAGTCAAACATCTAAACACAGGAAAAGGGGAATTAACCCTTGCAGTGCTTTGCAGTGCTGCAAGGTGAGGTTCAATGAATAGACACTAATACACATGCAGTAAGAGACCTAGAAACCAGGCTGCAGCTTGCAAGATGGGTCACAGGAGTCTGGTGGCTGCCCTCTGATATCTGGATGGGGGCAGACAAAGAGCATCACTATGACATTGATATGGAAGCATTCTCTAACCTTTTAAAACATAGTGGGCATATTTATATAGACTATAACAAGCTATCTGGACATATACCAAATTTTTTGAAGGTGGCTCATACTAGATGATGAATTTGATGCATGGTTAGACACATTTGTCTAAGTTTACACTAGCTGCTGGTTGAGGTAGCATGCACATTTTATACCAGAATTGTGGCGCTATTTTAGCTCAAAAGTTTGCATCTTAAGCTATACCCATTTTCCATTAAGTCAAATCCCCTTGATGAAGAGAAGATTTCTGTAAAACTAAATTGTACCAATGTGTGCCAACATCCAGGTGCGCTCACATTGGTAAATGTGGACTAATGAGCTTATAGTTAATGTATTTGTCGTGCCCTATAACAAAAAATATGTCTAAGCAAAATAATCACAAAGGAAAATGTTTCTAATTACAAATGTTTTCATAAATAAACATTTCTGTTTGTACTTGGAGGACAATTCCATATTTCAGACAAATTTAAATGTAGGATACATTCCTCAATAAATGATCTGTCCTATGTAAAGGTAAAACAAATAGAACCCCCTGCACTTTTTGGATATTATTACAGTATTTGGTTTTAGTCCAAAAAATACTAACTGCCAGACTACTTTCTAAATACATTCTTTGGATGAGAAATATTGTAAGGAGGAGGTCTTCAGATCCTAATGCAGCTTGACCTCATGTTGCTTGGACCTCACATCTGTTTTCCAGGCTCCCAGCTGTGTATCTGAAGAAGTGAATACACCAGATCCACACATCTAGCATCTATTAGCATATTTGCATTGATGGCATACACCACAGTAGAACTGATAAAGCTCCAGTGCCCACTAAAATCTGCATTAACTGGTCTTGCCAGAAAGTAAGCAGATCCATCCAAATGACTTTTGATGATCTGTTCTCTCTATATCTATTTATAGCACTGTGTTTAGTAAGTAAAATTTGATGATAAAATTGTTTGCTGATGAAGCTGATTCAAAAATCATTCCCAATATACATAGTAACATAGTTTATAAGGCTGAAAAAACACATCTGTCCATCCAGTTCGGCCTGTTATCCTGCAAGTTGATCCAGAGGAAGGCAAATAAAACTCTGTGAGGTAGAAGCAAATTTTCTTCACTTTAGCAGGAAAAAAAATCCTTCAAGACTCCAATCAGGCAATTAGGATAACTCCCTGCATCAACAACCCAACTTGTAACTATAACCTGCAATATCATTACACTCCAGGTCCCTCTTGAACTCTTTTAGTGAACTTACCATCACCGCCTCCTCAGGCAGAGAGTTCCATAGTCTCAATGCTCTTACAGTAAAGAATCCTCTTATATGTCTGTGTACAAACCTTCTTTCCTCCAGACGCAGAGGATGTCCTATCATCACAGTCACAGTCTTGGGAATAAATAAATGATGGGAGAGATCTCTGTACTGACCCCTGATATATTTATACATAGTTATTAGATCTCCCTTCAGTCATCTTTTTCTATAGTGATTAACCTAATTTTAATAATCTTTCTGGGTATTGTAGTCCACCCATTCCAGTTATTACTTTAGTTGCCCTCCTATGAACCCTCTCCAGCTCTGCTATGTCTGCCTTGTTTTTAGGACCCCAGAACTGTACACATGTGTGGTCTGACTAGTGATTTGTAAAGTGGCAGGACTATGTTATCATCACGGTATCTATGCCCCTTTTGATGCACTCCATTATCTTATTGGCCTTATATAATTTGATGTATTTATTTACATCCCTTCCTGACTTGGAAATGTTTGTAGAAAGGAATTATAGAAAAATTTAAGTGGGACCGTAATATTACAATATCTATTATTGGAAGAGGTCTACAGTATATATGCACATCTCATGTATTTTCCAGTGGATTTTTATTCCCTTATAAGAAACATGAATTAGCCATAGTTAACTAAACAATCCTTTGTAAAGTTCTCAAATGGTACTGAAACAATAAATCATTATGAGTGTTTAAAGATGACAATCTAACTGCAAACCTTTTTTTTTCCATGAACAGGGACATAACTGATGCAAGCCTCCACATGCAATGGTATCAAAACACAGTTCCAACAATTCATAGTGTAAATCCTCCCAGACAGCAATGGATGGATTTGAATAAGGAAGATAATTATAGTACTCTTTCCTCTCTATTTTCCTAAAGTCTCTTTCTGCAAAATCCATGGCTGGTAATATTACTCTTGCAATTGTGGATGTAATGAGGGATACTGGGTTTAAGGTATGACTAGCCTGGTCATGTCCAAGTGTGTATCTCAACAATATCCCTTTCACAACAGTAACATATATAGCTTTGATCAGCAAAAACCTTACTAAATTACTCCAATGCTTGGCCATGCAGACTCTAGACCTTCTTGGCTCTTTTTGCTGTAAGGCCTTTCACTCAGTATATAATCCTCAGAGAAGGTGATTCTCTGTAACTTTGATCCAATCTAGTGAGGAGTTGAGCACATGCAGCAGCTTCCACTCTCTTTCACTGCTAACACTAGACTGACTAACTGACTAAGCAAGGGGTGGAACCAGGATCCACAGCCAAACTTCCCCATCTCATGCATACAAAGTTATGATTAAAAATACCATATTGTTCTGGAGCACCACGAACTGTCCAACTCTCTGTTGGCCTTGTTCAAGGCTCAGAAGGTGAACGATAAACTATCATGGTTTGAAACATCTTTGAGTCAGACCTCAACTCACCAAAAACTGATCTCCCTTTTTTACCATAACATTATCTCCTCACTGCAATCTGCCAAACCTGCGTACATAGGTGGTTGGGAAAAAGAAATGGGCAAAACCTTTAGTGAACAAGAAATTGTCACAATCCGACTTCGGTCTCATGGCTTCTCTAGATGTGTCCGGGTGCAAGAGCATTCTTACAAAGTCCTGACCAGATGGTACAATTTTCCTAAAAAGCTCTTTTATATGGGTCTCTCCTCGACTGACCAATGTTGGAGATGCCAACAAGATATAGGATCTTTGTTGCACATCTTTTGGCAGTGCCCCATTATCCAGAGGTTCTGGCAACAGGTGGAGTTACTCACTAATAAAATATGTGGCACTAAGATCAGCTTGACACCAGAATCAGTGCTCCTCTGGTTGTCATCTGCCTCTTGGTCTCCGTCTATGCATAACCTTCCAACTCTGTTGGTACAAGTAGCTAGGATGCTCATACCTCTCAATTGGCTACAAAAAGAGCCGCCCTCCATAGAGTCCTGGTTTGCTAAACTGGACCAGATTTATAGATTGGAGGAATTGGCAAGTTGGTCTTCCAGACGACATGCCAAATTCTCTCAGTTATGGCAACCTTGGAAATCCTTTAGATCATCTGAAAATCATTGCAACTCCAACAGTGGTCAAATGAGTATCCAGAAAAATGCACATTTGTAGTTAGTCCTATATTGAGTCGCCTTATATTCACCCTCCACATACTGACCCTTATGATCACATTAGTAATAAAATGATATACATCACACCTATTATATGGAAACACCTCTTTCTTAATATAATGACTCCGACCGTGCTGTTTGTATCGAACTCAATTGTTAGAATATTGCTTGACCTGCATTTACTTTATATGATTACCTATTTAATATGTTCTGATGGGACTCTGTTCACTTTTTCCCCTTCTACATTTTTCCTACCCACCCCCCTCCCTTCCTTTCCTACCTATTTTTCCCCTCTTATATCACTACCGTTGTGTAACATGCTTACAATGTTTTGTAATCCTTGTGAAAATTCAATAAAAAAAGATTTATTTAAAAAAAATACCATATTGTTATTCCCACAAAAAGGTAAAATGCTCTTGATTGGATTCCCACCCAACCTTTGGGCCTCATAGCAAGTGTTATGGTTATAGCTATGCCCATGAGCATTAACTAAAGAACAAAACAATTGCCTATTGCTATTTTTGCAAGCTCTTTGTTCCAGATGTATTAATTTGTCTGCACTAGAGATGAGCGAGCATGCTCTGCCAAGTGCCATTTTTGCGTATTTGCGTACGCATTTTAAAATTCCTACGCTATTCATATGCATATTTTAATCTATACGCAAATGTGTACGAATTGCGTACGAATAGCGTACAAATTCAATTTGTACACTATCTCTAGTCTGCACCTAGAATCTGTCTAAAAAGTTACACAATTTGGCACAGCTAGGGTTTCTATATGTTTTTCAAACTCATCTAAGAAGTAGTGGAGGTTGAGTGAAAGTGGGCATGGCTTCTTGGGAAAGAGCATGTTCAGACATACAACATTCTGACATATATATGGTGGAATTAAAAGGCAGAGCTTGTTAAGAGCTCATTTGCATCCTTTTTTTCTTCCCAGAATTCCAGAGGAGCATGAATGGTCTATAAGTCTCCTCATGCCAATTAAGGCGCTCTCTCCCCAAGGAGAGATAGTATCCCTTTTACCCCAACATACAACATTTTCACCACAATTTTGGTATCAAATTCTCTACCAACCAGAAGTTAGTAGAGAGTCAGAGAAAAGTGCCTATCTTAGCTCCACATTTATCATCCAGTCATCACAATAAATCTGGTGTTAGTCTAGAAGGTCAAGTTTAAGCAATTTATAGGATAGTAAATCTGCTCCTTGATTTAGACTTTTTAAACTGGGTAAAAGGGGGAGGGTGTATTATATGGTGGGAACAGTGCAATTCAGGTATTAAATATATGGAGTAGGAAGATGACAAACAGATTATCAAATGGTTTTCTGTTGAGTTCAAATTTTCATGAAAAGAAATAACGAAATAAAAGTAGAATTGTGAGTGTAAAGAGTAAAGCTTTCAACACATAAGAATGACAACGAGCAATAAAGGGGAAAAGTGTAATTTTGATGGCCTCTCTATTATAACAGTGATTCAAGATCATAAGTGTTTTGGAAATTTTCCAATCAGTCGAGATTTTACAGTAATTCTCATGTTTTTGATCTAATAACTATATAATATTTTTAATAAAACTGAATTATTCTGGATTTCTTTATCCACTCCAGGATTGTGGTAGATTCAGTATCATTTCCTCGCTATGAGGGATTTTGCAGAGCTTAGTAAATGTGGGATGATAAAAGACGTATGAGATTGTAATAGGTATCATGATTTGAAAATACTAGTTTGGGTGTAAGAATCACTTCAGACATTTCTTTTGCTAATAATCTGTTGTATTTTAGGCCAAAAAGGCTAAAGTGGGTGCAGGTGAACTAAATATTTGACCCATTCCCAATTTGAGTTTTGGACTGCCAGCAAAGTGTTGTGGGGTAGTTGTGGTAATTTTTTTTTCAATAACCATCTAAAGGCCACTTTATATTTGTTTCCTTGAAAAAGAGAGTGAGTTCCTCGGCAGGTTTGTTATTTCTCCCATTTTTCTATATAGGAGGATGAATCCTGCTTTGTTGTATAGTTGGTATATTTTTATATCAGTCTTTCGGTCAATAGTCTCAATGTAAAAAAGGGTAGGTTCAATCATAGGGTACTAAATAAGTCTGTTTATATATAACAGTTACTTACCTTCCGCTGTGAGTCCATCCACATTATAGTGGTGTCAACAGTGAAGATGGTCGACCATCAGGGAGCTGGCACTGAGTGGCTCAGTGCTGGAGTTACATGCTTCCTGAAGATAAATTATTTAAACTGGCCACTGTTCTGTGTTTAGAGCCACACCTGACTGTGTGAATAAGGCATTACCTTGGATTGCCATCCTTTTGGCTATTTCCCTGATATTGCCTCTGAATACTGATTTTTCCCACTGACATGACTTCCTGGTATTTGATTCTGCTTGATATTTAACCTTGCTTTACATTGTTCCTAAGTAGAGATAAGTGAACATGCTCGTAATGAGCACTGTAGCGCTCGGCTCCCCTGCGCTCACATGGGCGCAGACATCAGCTTCCGTCCTCCTCACCCGATGGAAGCAGATGCCTGCGCCCATGCGAGCGCATGTGAGCCGAGCGCTACAGTGCTCGTTACGAGCACGTTTGCTCATCTCTATTCCTAAGGCTTAAAGTGAGTCACAGATGATGCAATCAAAGGGGCACGATCGAAGTTCCCCGTCATTGTGCCCGCTCCATACAATGGAGGCGATTTGTGACAAAGTATTTCATAACAAATCAAAATGCTTGTCGAAGTTCTGCAAAGCAGCTGAATCAAAATTTTCAAAACTTTGCTGATCTCTAATGAATAGCATCTGAAGCACATGCAATATTATAGGTTATATGGCCATTTATAAGATTGTTTCTTTTGAACCAGGAGATTGGTAAGACATTCTTTTTGTTAAGGTCTGATTCTATTTTGTTTAGAACGAGTTTATAATTTAGTTTACAGTTTTCATTATGCTTTATCTGTCTTGACCCTTAAATAATGTATACAGTATGTTAACATGTATTTTGAACGGGGAAATTTAAAATCTACATCTATGTTTGTATTAAAAAAGTTCAGACAGGGGTTGCCTGTTCATCAGTGGAGGTGAAGAATTGCATTTCCATGCAGCTATCATTTCCCCTGTTTTGGGATAAGAGATCACTACTGCCATTGCTCATACACATCCATTGTTTGTAGGCAGCAGATGGTTGTTCATACAGCACAATCTGCTTCCCTATTAGATGAATGAACTAAAAAAATAAAAACAACATTTTCTAGTCTCCCGCCTCACAAACATCATATCGCACAAAAAGTTGTATGTACTCCAAAACAGTATCAATGAAAACATCAATTCATCCTGCAAAAAACAAGCCCTCACACAAGACCATTGCCAAAAAAGTAATACAAATATGGCTCTGAAAATGGCCACACAGAAGCGTTTTTTTTTATTAAAAAAATACGTTTATTGTGAAAAACTGAAAAAAAGAAATATTTTGTAAATATTCTAAGTTCATAACTAGAGATGAGCGAGCATACTCATCCGAGCTTGGTGCTCGTTCGAGTATTAGGGTACTCGTAAGTGCTCGCTGCTCGGACGAGTATCTCGCCATGCTCGAGAAAATGGCAACTTCCGCATCGTGCATTTTTGGCGCCTATAAACTCAGCCAATCACAAGCCAGGAGACTCTGCGGTACACCCAGCATCACGTGGGGCCCTTACATGTCAATAGCAGGGGTTGGCTGGCCTGATCAGGTGACCCTGGAATATACTAGTGACTGGCCGCGGTGCTCGGCTCAGATGCTGTCTGGATGTCGTTAGGGATAGAGCTGCTGCGTTTCAGGGAGAGTGTTAGGGCCTGCATTTAGTTCTGTTAGGCAGGAATCACCCACAAAGAACCCAACAGCCCTTCTAAGGGCTACAAGAAATTTTTTTTTTGTCTCCTGGCTTGGCTGGCTGGCACTAGTAGTGCAGCTATCGCCATGTATATCGCCATATTGTTATATCTCAGCGATACAAATCCATTTCACACAGCTGTGTGGAACCATTCTGTGTGTCACAGTTCAGTACTCTCACTACAATCCGTATTTTCTGTCCAGGTGACACTTTCTGTATGTCACTTAATACAACCAGGTCTTTTGCTTCCACGTATATAGCTTGATCCCAAAAATCTCTGTGCGACATTTGTCTGGGTCGCAGTCAAAATAGCCACCGTCAGCAGGGTGTCAGTTAGCTCTACGATAGTTTCTGCACGTCACGTTCCAAAAAAAACAAAACTAGAAAAAAAATATAAAAAAAATTGTTTTTTTGTTGTTTTAGCTCAGTGATACAAATCCATTTCACACAGCTGCGTGGAACCATTCTGTGTGTCACAGTTCAGTACACTCACTACAATCCGTATTTTCTTTCCAGGTGACACTTTCTGTACGTCACTTAATACAACCAGGTCTTTTGCTTCCACGTATATAGCTTGATCCCAAAAATCTCTGTGCGACATTTGTCTGGGTCGCAGTCAAAATAGGCACCATCAGCAGGGTGTCAGTTAGCTCTACGATAGTTTCTGCACGTCACGTTCCAAAAAAAACAAAACTAAAAAAAATATATATATAAAAAAAAAAATATAAAAAAATATAGTTTTTTTGTTGTTTTAGCTCAGTGACACAAATCCATTTCACACAGCAGTGTGGAACCATTCTGTGTGTCACAGTTCAGTACACTCACTACAATCCATATTTTCTGTCCAGGTGACACTTTCTGTATGTCACTTAATACAACCAGGTCTTTTGCTCTCACGTTAATAGTTTGATCCCAAAAATCTCTGTGCGACATTTGTCTGGGTCGCAGTCAAAATAGCCACCGTCAGCAGGGTGTCAGTTAGCTCTACGATAGTTTCTGCACGTCACGTTCCCAAAAAAACAAAACAAAAAAAAATATAAAAAAAATAGTTTTTTTGTTGTTTTAGCTCAGTGATACAAATCCATTTCACACAGCAGTGTGGAACCATTCTGTGTGTCACAGTTCAGTACACTCATTACAATCCGTACTTTCTGTACGTCACTTAATTCAACCAGACTTAACAAGTTTGTGGGTTTCAGTACAGCAGGCCCATTTATTTTTTATATAATACACTTATATACAGAAAATGTTGAACCCCAGGGCTAAGGGTCGAGGACGTTGGCGTGGGCGTGGACATTCAATTACTGCAGGGGGCAGAGGCCGTGGTCCTGGGCAGGGTGAGACAGTACCTGCTGATGAGGGAGCAGGGGAACGCCGCAGAGCTACACTCCCTAGCTTCATGTCTCAACTTACAGGGACACGTGGTAGAGGACTGTTGAAACCACAACAGTGCGAACAGCTGATCGTGGATTGCGGACAATGCTTCAAGTAATTTGTCCACCAGTCAGTCTTCCACACAGTCCACCCACGTTACCCAAGGGAGCACTCCTCTGGCTCCTCCACCTCAACCTCCTTCCCCCCCAGTCTGCCCCCTCCCAGGAAAATTTGGAATGCGATCCGGCATACTCTCAGGAACTGTTTTCTGGACCCTTCCCAGAGTCACAAACCACTTCTCAGGTTGCTGCTGACCTCGATCCCGATGCCCAAGTTTTCCAACTGTCGCAGTCTGTGGGTGATGATGATGATGACAATGTTGACTTAGTGGAAGAAGTTTGTAAAGAGGTGTCGGACGATGAGACACGGTTGTCAGACAGTGGTGAAGTTGTTGTCAGGGCAGGAAGTCCGAGGGGGGAGCAGACTGAGGAATCGGAGGATGACGAGGTGACTGACCCAAGCTGGGTTGATAAGCCGAGTGAAGACAGTGCTTCTGAGGTGGAGACGAGCGCTGCACCAGAACAGGTTGTAAGAGGCAGTGGTGTGGCAACAGAGGGAGAAGCAGGGCCAGAGCTGGTGCATCAGCAGCAACTGTTTCACGTAGTGAAGCTCCCGTGGCGAGGCCTAGATGTTCGCAAGTCTGGAGGTTCTTTAAAGAAAGTGAGGATGACCGACGGACTGTGGTGTGCAACCTGTGCTACACCAGGATCAGCAGGGGTGCCACCACTACTAGCCTAACCACCACCAGCATGTGCAGGCATATGAGTGCTAAACACCCCACTCAATGGAACCAAGGCCGTTCACCACCTCCTGCGGGTCACACCACTGCTCCTTCCCCTGTGTCACTCGCTGCCTCTGCTAGTCAAACCCCTGCCCAGGACCCCGGCACGAGCGCCTCCCACCGGAAAACCACACCTTCGCCTCCACGATCCTCCACAGTGTCCACCAATGTGTTCCAGCGCAGCGTTCAACTGTTTTTACAGCAGACGCTGGAGTGCAAGAGGAAATACAGTTCCACCCACCCACATGCCCAAGCCCTCAACATCCACATTTCCAAACTGCTGACCATGGAGATGCTCTCCTATAGGCTGGTAGAGACCGAGGCCTTTCGCAATCTCATGGCGGTGGCTGCCCCTCAGTATTCGGTCCCCAGCCGCCACTATTTTTCCTGATGTGCCGTCCCAGCCCTACACAAGCACGTGTCAGAGAACATCTTCCGTGCCCTGACCAATGCTGTTTCTGAGAAGGTCCACCTAACTACGGACACGTGGACAAGTGCTGCCGGGCAGGGACACTATATCTCACTGACGGCACATTGGGTTAACTTGGTGGAGGCTGGGACCGAGACTGACCCTGGGGCCGCTCATGTACTGCCCACACTGAGGATTGCGGGGCCTACCTCGGTCACGGTCTCTCAGACGTAATATGCCTCCTCTTCCAACCTCTTCTCCTCCTCCACCTCCTCCTCCGAATTACCATCCGTGGGCACGGTGCCTTCAGTCGGTAGCTCTAGGCGCAGCAGCAGTGCCGTGGGAAAGCGCCAGCAGGCGGTGCTCAAACTGCTGAGCTTAGGTGACAAAAGGCACACCGCCCAAGAGCTGTTACAGGGCATCACGGCGCAGACCGATGTGTGGCTGGCACCGCTGAACCTCAAGCCAGGCATGGTTGTGTGTGACAATGGGCATAACCTGGTGGCGGCTCTGCAACTCGGCAGACTGACACATGTGCCATGCCTGGCCCACGTGTTCAATCTAATAGTTCAGCAGTTCCTCAAGACATACCCCAATCTGTCTGATTTGCTCACCAAGGTGCACCGCATCTGTGCGCATTTCCGCAAGTCGACCACAGATGCTGCCACTCTCAGGGCAGCGCAGCGCGCCTACAACTGTCCACTCATCGACTGTTGTGCGATGTGCCCACGAGATGGAATTCGACATTAAACATGTTATCCAGAGTTTACCAGCAGCGCAGAGCGATTGTAGATTGCCAGATGTCAACTTCCACCAGAACTGGTAGTCAGGTCAGTCAGATTCCTCAAGTCTACAATGAGGAGTGGACGTGGATGTCTGATATCTGCCAGGTGTTGAGCAACTTTGAGGAGTCAACACAGATGGTCAGCGGCGATGCTGCCATTATAAGCCTAACCATTCCGCTGCTTTGCCTGTTGAAAAACTCACTGCTCAGCATCAAATCAGATGCTTTGCGCTTGTCACAAGAGACGGTGGAGGAAGATACATCGCTTGATAGCCAGAGCACCCTCCGGTCTGTTTCTCAGCGCGTATCGGAGGAGGGGGATGAGGATGAGGAGGAAGAGGAGGAGAATGTCGGCGAGACAGACGAGGTGCTCAGTCCTTAACTCTTGAGCGTGTATGGGCTGAAGAGGAGGAGGAGGAGGAGGAGGAGGAAATGGAGAGTCAGGCCAGTGAGGAGAGGGAATTCTTGCATGTTGGGACTCTGGCGCACATGGCAGGCTTCATGTTAGGCTGCCTATCCCGTGACCCTCACGTTAGAAGCATTTTTTCAAACACTGATTACTGGGTGTTCACTCTCCTGGACCCACGGTACAAGCAGAACCTTTCCACTCTCATCCCTGCAGAGGAAAGGAGTATGAGAGTGAATAGATATCAACAGGCCCTGGTGCAAAAGCTGAAACAATCCTTCCCATCTGACGCCGCTAGCGGCAGAGGGCATGGTTCTGTGGGCCCTCTGCCGCTAGCGGCGTCAGATGGGAAGGATTGTTTCAGCTTTTGCACCAGGGCCTGTTGATATCTATTCACTCTCATACTCCTTTCCTCTGCAGGGATGAGAGTGGAAAGGTTCTGCTTGTACCGTGGGTCCAGGAGAGTGAACACCCAGTAATCAGTGTAGCGGGGGAGAGGAGGCGAGCAGGCAGCTTGTCCAGCACTGGCAGGGGAACGCTCTCCAAGGCCTTTGCCACTTTTATGTCACCCCAGCAAGACACTGTCACCTGTCCCCAGTCTAGGCAGGGTAGGGGGGAGCTGTACAGAAAGATGGTGAGGGAGTACCTAGCTGACCATACCAACGTCCGTAGCGATCACTCTGCTTCATACAACTACTGGGTTTCGAAGCTGGACACGTGGCCTGAACTGGCGCTGTACGCCTTGGAGGTGCTGGCCTGCCCTGCCGCTAGCGTGTTGTCAGAGCGGGTATTCAGTGCAGCTGGTGGCGTCATCACCGATAAGCGTACACGCCTGTCAACTGACAGCGCTGACACTCTGACGCTTATTAAAATGAACAAAGCCTGGATTTCACCGGAATTCAAATCTCCTCCGGGGGAAAGCAGCTAAAGATTTAAATAACTTATGTATCCGATTCCTCTTCTCTACTCCTCCTACTCCTCCTCCTCCTCCATGTCGTCTTTGCCTAACGCTGACCAAAAAAATGCCACTTTTTAGAGGTCCAACTGGCACTCTTTTACTACAATTTTTCAGGAGGGCCACCTACAGGCCCTCTCTTCAAACTATTTTTCCAGAGGTCCACCTACAGGACCTCTCTCCAAACAATTTTTCCGGAGGTCCACCTACAGGCCCTCTCTCCAAACAATTTTTCCGGAGGTCCACCTACAGGCCCTCTCTCCAAACAATTTACGTCTTTTTCCTCTCTTTCTCTCTCTCCAAACAATTTTTCCGGATATCTGCCATATACGGTAATAAACTGAGAAGAATACAGAGAACACATGCCACACTTGATCAAGCTCATAATTTACGACTGTACCGGTTGATGCTAAATTTTTAAGTTGGGGTCCTGCGTCGTCATTAAATGAATTTCACTGATCTCCTCAACGTCTCCTCAAAGAACCGAAAGACCATTGTGGAGAGAGCGGCACAGCTTGCCATCAAAGTGACAAACCCCAATGCCGGACTGCGCAGCGAAGAGAACGAATAAATATCTCTGTGGTTATTTGTGCTAAATAAAAGTTAAATAAACACAAACAAAAAAAATTGATCTGTTCCTGTGCCTGATCCACCCAAGTTGAATATGTCCCATTATGAGAAAGTCCCCCCAAGGAGTCCCCACTGTAACTTACTTCCCATACAACTAACTCACCCCCCGACACCTGTGTCTTGCCATTGCCCACCACCTCCAACACTGGTAAATCCCCACTGTCAGCACACGGAGACTGCAAAAGGTCTTGCGAATTGGGGCAGAGAATGTTCTGGGGTAGCACATCAGAGAAGGGGTGACTATGGGGTTCCAGGGAATACGTGACCACATGCAATCTCCATCTAAAAAGTCATACTGAGGCTCACCACCATGCTTTACACTGCAATCTTATTACTGAGGCTCACCACCATGCTTTACACTGCAATCTTATTGAAAGACAGACAATCAGGGGTTCACCGCCAGGTTGTCAGGCAGCATTTTTAAGTGGGTCACCATTACCGTTTCCCTGAAAATTGGCGGTGATGGACCTTCATTGCACCTAGTTGGGTGCTTCCCTAACATGTGATGGGCATGTGCCTCACCTTTCTTGGTCTGGGTGAGCACAATTGCCATGAGGGTAACCACCAGGCTGTTGCCTGAGAATTTGGAGTAATGGTGGGATTAGGCAGCCTCAGAGGCATCCATGCATGCTGCCCCTGCTGTTTCCTGTCCATTTCCGTGGTGTTTTCATCATTTTCTGAGGTTTCCAGGTTTTCACCCAGCCTTCCCTAGGCAGAGCCTTGGTCCCCTGCAAAAAATGCTCGAGTCTCCCATTGACTTCAATGGGGTTTGTTATTCGAAACGAGCACCCGAGCATTGGGAAAAGTTCAACTCGAATAACGAGCACCCGAGCATTTTAGTGCTCGCTCATCTCTATTCATAACTTGTCTGAAACATGTAGTCCTTTTGTACAGGAGTGGGTCATAATACTTTATACTTGTTTCTATTAAAAAATGAAGATTTATGGACATTGCATAGGTGCAATAGGATTTTTCTCTTGTACATGAATCTTCAAACTTGTGGCAGCGAGATAAACTGACTTTTTGTTTGTTTATAGGGTCTGCAGTATTTTGTTCTGTTAGTCAACCAATTGAGTGCACAGCGTCACAGCTTCTACTATAAATAAATGTGAGAAGTTGCAGTTTGAGGTACATTATATAAATATAGGTGTGTCTGTTACATTAAGGTATAATAAAAAAAAAAATCAAATGCAGCTGCAGGTGGATAATATAACTGACAATAGTTCCCCTAGGTATAGTACATAAGTTCCTTAAGTTGAATTAAAGTAAAAACTATGGCATAAATGTCATGGAGAACAAAGTAATTAAAACTTTTTCATACTAATTTGTGCAGCAGCATAGGTGTTGTGACATACCGGCCTGAAGCTTTTTGGATTAAATTCCTTATCTAGGAAGAAGCTGCGTAACACAATAAAAGTAAATTTATAGTAACATCAAAAAGAAACAGGTGTTCCAATTAAAAGGTGTTACTGTGTGTGAGTAACCACTGTGTTATGGCAGATGTATAACCCTATTATACAACTACACATTTCAAATGTCAATCATCTCCAATAATAAAAAAAATGTAGCAAAAATATCATCTTTATTTAATAAATAATTTCACAAAAATGTATTTCCTCATTTAAAAAAAAAATAATTTAACATTTTTCAATATTTAGTAGTGTAATTTAAATTAGATGTTATATTTTAGTTGTATGCCCAGGGTTGTGAACTGTTTTTGCTGTAGGTTGACAGGAGATCTAAGTTTGTTTGTTTTTCTTTTTAAATAAGCAATTGTTGGTTGGCTTTGGTAATTTTTTTTTCTATCAAGTGAACTTATCATCCCAAAAAATAAAAATGTGCTGTATTTGAAAGCACAACAGATGTTTTTACCTGTATTCATTTCTTAATTATCTATAGCCATCTTGAGAATTGGATGAGACTAAATAGGTTGTCCCATCTGGATATTTATGGCATGCCCTGTAGATATGTCATACGTATTCGATAGGTCGGATTCCACCTCTGTGTCCTTAGATTATCTCACGAGTGAGGCATCATCAAGCATTGCTAAGAATCAAGAGTCTATGCATGAGTGCACTTACTCAACTAAACTTAGGTAGTCCCAGAGTAGTGAATGGAGAAAACCATGCTTGTGTGGCTTTCTCTCCCTTCCTGATGGCATGTGAAGGGACCCAGTTCTTGGGCTAAGAGTGGGTACCAGATGTGGAACCTGCACTTATTGGATATTTATGGTATCTGCTAAGGCTTAGGATATGCCATAAATGTCCTGATGGGAATACCTCTTTTCTAATGTTTCTTTTAAAGTGCAGTGAATTCTTTTTCACACTATTCAATTGAAGTAAACTTTCTTATCTTTTGGTCATGTGCTAAGGAAGTGATAGCTAAACTCCAGCATTCCAGCTGTGGTGAAACTACGAATCCCAGCATGCTCCATTTACTTCTATGGAATTCTAAGACCAGCAAAGCAAGTGTATACCTTGGGACCTTTTTGTTTTCTTGTAGTTTTACCACAGATGGAGTGTCAGAGGTTAGCCATCACAGTGTTAAGGGCTTTACCATGCAGTTAGACGCCATATAGTGACACATGAAGTCTATACTTCCACTTATCAGAGAGCAAGAGAGACACCACTTTACTAATCTGTGTTTCTCAACAATATATATGCGTTGGCTAAGGGGAATGCAGAGCATCTGTGTTCAGTATTGTAGGCCAGGTAATGCTCCTCTAGGTTTCTGGGAAAGATTTTCAAATTAGCCTTCCTAAACCTATCTGATGGTAGCAGATGTTAAACATGATAATTTGCATACATTTTCCTCAGAAATGAAGAAGAGCATTCTCTATCCTACAATGGTAATCACCTATATCAACTGGTCTCCATAATAGAAATAGTACCCACCCAGAGGTTTCAACTAAGGCCTTGCAGCTAGGAAAGCTGTTCCCATTTGTTTTTCGCTGGTAAATGGCTTTTGTCCTGAAAGGGCTAGTTGCAGACATGCGGTTGGCTTAGCTGTTTTACTAACTTTTCTACATAAGCATGTTTAAAGGCACCCCTGCTGATCAGCTGTGTGAAGATAATGCAGTGCTCATACGGGTGCTATGTTTTCCTGTTTATCTGCTTTCTGTGCAACAGTGAGAACAGGTGTAATCATAGCTCTGCTGTCCAAATTCACGTCAATGGGATGGCTCCATTCTATTCACATGAGGATAGATCATCAGTACAGCAAAAACAGACTACCCCTTTTATAAATGAGCAATTCCATTTAATCACTTTCAGATTAAGGTCACATGAACTAAGATGTTTCTGTTTTAGAAGAAAAGGTAATTTGAATATCTTTCCCATACAGTCAATGGTATGCAAATTAGCTTGCCTGGCAAAAAAGAAAAGGGGATATCCTATCTAATGCCAGAAGAATTAATATATGTGATTTGTGCTCAAACCAAATTTTTCCAAGAATTTAGCGAACCTGAAGCTAAACGAATCTTGAAAGGTTATCTCATCTCTAATTTGTAATACAGCTGATATTCCTGAATACATGAACTTTAAAGCCTCATGCATGTGGCCGTGTTCATATTTCCATCCAAAAACAATGGATCTGCAAAATACAGCTAGATTACTTGTGCATCTTGTACTTTTTGCACTCCCATTAATAAAAAGGGATCTCTTCATCTGAAACTGTGGATAAGAAAGGGACCTGTGCTGATATTTGCGGATCAGGTACATGAATCCACAAAGGATACGGATGTGTGTATGGCATCACATAAATGTGGGAGCCAGAGTGCAAAAAAACAGATGGCACACTGAAGAAAAATACAGTCGTGTACATAACCCCTAGCTATTTATTAAAAAGGAAATCTACAGAAGAGTAATCAATATAGCTTTGTCATTTAGAATAATCAAAGTCATAGAGGAAATAAAATATTAAATATAATAAGAAGTATAAATACATATATGCATCTGCAAATGGAACCACATTTAGAAAGTACCATCATTTATAACAACAACATGAAAGTAGCAAGACTTCTGTGTGTGGCTTTCTGAGCCAGCAGGATCCCCTGCATTCAAGTGACTGGCAGATTTCCCACGCTCCAAGATTTGTTTACTAACCGAGTACGCAGTTTATGTTAATCTCTTTTTTCTTTTGTTTTGTTTCATAACCCCTTTATAATTTTATTACATTCTCCCCAGGGAAGTCGGAAGGACAACCCTCCATGCTTTTGCTCGCCATCTGCAAGAGACTGGGAAAAGAGCCAGCACTTTTGAATACTTAGAAGGTCGGTGGGTCAGCAGAAAGCTGGCTGGTTCTGATTTTTCCACATTCCCAAAGGGAAAGCCGCTCACCTCATCACAGTGCAGAACAGAACCCACAATTCCTTGTGTCTTCTGTGATCACTGAAGTCTAATAGGAGTTAATTGAATGCTAAATTGTATCCCATTCTCTACTGGATTACCATGGCAAACATCAAAGGGGGACTTATCATGGCATTGCTGGGAAACCAACAGGTATTTAGAGGGAAAAGCTCCTGTACCTATCTAACACTTACACAATGAAGTGAAACATACCGACTTTCTACCTGATGGTTTAAGCACATTTCTAGAGGTCATTTAGAGTTTGACAAAGTATTTTATATGGAAAACTTGTTTAACTGACATTTTGCTCTATACCTTATCTTTTGTGTTTAAGGGAGTATTTCTATCTTAGACCATTATGAAATGCCCTGTGGCCATGTTGTAAATGTTTCAGATGTGGATCCCCTTGACCACAATCTTGTCCTGCAGGTGGATCCCTTCATATATATTGCATCGAAAGGACCATGTGTCAGTTATTTTCTTGCCATGTTCATACAGAAACCTTTATGTGACTGTTTATTATATCATAGGCAGATGGAGGTACAATGGAGGCCCCATGGAACTCTACGACAGTATTTTAAAAGATGCACACAAAATGAAGCTATTCAACAGACGTACATAATATACGGAAACTGTAAATGAGCAGTCTTTGCTTAGATATAAGCAAACATAGTACATACTTAATGGTCCAAAGCAAAATGCAGATACAGTATCTGAATAATAGGTGAAGTAAAAAGTTGGGAGAGTCAGATGGAAACTAGGACTTTCATATTAAAGAAGATCTCTCCTGGCATGTCTGTTTAATTAACTACTTGCATTCTATTTCTGGATCATCTTTTCATGTAACTGTTTTGTGCCATTCCTCCATTATTTAGGAATGAAATAAAGGTCCAGCTTGGTGTTACCAGTTGGTGTTTCCCTGAATAGTCTAACACTGGTAACACTGATTGGATGGTATGAAACTATGCAGGGAAACACTACCAACCGATAACTCCCAAATGTACTGCTAGCAATTAACTCATAACTTCTGTAAGGACTAACATAGGAACCACACAACAAAGAATTATGAGAAAAAGATGCTCTATAACTGATTATTTGAGGAATGCATTTAGTTACCAAAACTGACATGTCGGGAGAGGTTACAAGTCCTCTTTAAAGCCATGGCTGACAATCAGCTGATCAATGTACAGTAAGTCAGACTTCTTACACAACTACATTTACAATATGGTGATCTCTCACATGAAAATATTGCATGCAGCCATTCAGATGAATGGCCATCTACTGTATGTAAAACATGGGCTACTAGTAGAAATCATAGAAGTGTCTCCAGCAAAGGATCTCTACTATGATGTCCATATGCCCTAATAGGACAAATGGACAGAGGTTGTCTTCATGGGAAACCCATTTTTTCAGAGGAAATACTTGAGTGGAAACAATAGGGGTTTGGGGAATCAATAACATAAGATTCTGTAATGAAAGTGTCTGGTAATATCATTTATTAATATGAATAACATAAACTATATGAGTTATCCATCTTGGTACCAAGCACAAATGGCTTGACTTGTCCGTGGGTACATCTCATGCCCCATATAATACTTAAATATTATGTTTCACTATATTAATAAAATGGACTTGAGAAGAAAATACAGCTTTTATTTCTGGTCAAAGAGAGGTCATGTGAAATGCTATTAAATAATGCTTTATAATAAATTCAATTTACCTCACAATCAAAAAACAAACTCCTGGCAAAGAATCTTCTTCTCTTGACCTAAGAGTCACTTTGTGACTTAAAGCCAGAAAAATCAGCTAGGAGACATAGCGATTTTCTGGTTCAGCTGACGAATGTCAGCTTAGTGTCGGCTTTATGGTTTCTGCATTAAGACATCAAAAATGTTGTAGCTTGAAGTCAACATAATTTTGTGGCTCTGTATGTACTGAGAAGAGGAGGATTTTTCCATTGTCTCTTTTTTACATCCATGAAAATATTTTTTTCAGTACATAAATTGCTTATTTGTAGCTTGAAATGTGTAATGAAATTAAGTAATTTTACATGAGTGCCTCAGATAATGTCAGTCATTTAAATTTGCAAAATGCAATTAAGGTTTGTGATATTATAAACAAAAGGTTCTCAAAAGAATATAACTTTTTGATGTTTGAAAGCATTTCTGATGCTTTTGGATTTATATTAAAGGGCAATAATTTCACTCTAAACTGAAAGATAAAATAGCTTACCCTATATAAGAATTTTCTTACCAAGAATTTTTGTTTAAATGAGCTTATGAGCAGAGATGAACAAAAATTGATTCTACACAAATCAAATTCATAATGAATTTCCCACAAAAAGTTCATGTTGTTGAAACAAAAACTCTCATAGTTCATCTCACACAATGGTGGCCACTAGTGTTGAGCAAATTGAAGCCAAACGAGTTGACATTGATCCGAATTTCAGGAAAAACTTGATTTACTGAAATGGCGATTAAAAAGAAATACATACTCATCTCATCTATTAGCTCGTGGTGAGGCCGTCGCGGCTATCTTGATTTAAGATACCGCGTGAAATCTCACATGGAGTGATGTGTGATGTCACCACGCCAGCACACTGTCCAGATGTGGTGACAACATCAGTGATGAAACCACCATGCGCAACTAGAGTGATGAAGTCATCACGTCCCTGTGTAAGATTTCACACTGTCAATCAAGATGGCTGCGACGGCCTCTCCGCGAGCAAGTGGATAATGTGAGTATATTTTTAGGTTTTTTTAACCTGATTAACCCCTAAAAGGCCTCAATTGTATATAGCATCAGATGCCGCAATCAGCGATGAATGTGGCATCTGACGAGGGGTTCAATGACAGGGGGTGCGCGATTGCCATTCTCAGTCATTACGCCCATTACATACAAAGGAAATCTCTATTTGACAAGTAATTTATCATGAATCAAATTTCCATGTATGTGAAATTGGGCGAAGCAGCCAAATCAAATTTTTCATAACTTTGCTCATCATTAGTAGCCATCATTTTATGGGTCTGAAGACAGAGGTCATCTAACACCAAAAATTGATGTTTACTTTAATCTTGCAGACCGCTGTAGTTTGTGGAGAAAAAGCACCATGTGGACGTTGCTTGCATAGAGCTACAGGCAGCCAAGCTGGGCTTAGCTCTGGCACTTTTTGGGCCTAACCCACCCACAGAGTCAGCGGCATTACCAGATTCTGAAGCAGATGTGACTCTGACTGTTCTTTGGGAGGTACTTGGCCTCTGCTCTTTATTGATTCCACCATCAGCTTGCATTGAAGTTGCCTACTCCTCAGCACCCCGAACCAGCTCCCAGGTCCTGTCCAATAAACAATCATCATCAGAGAGCACACCCTCCCTGCTACTTTTATCAGACTGCGAGATATCATGGTGGGCTCTTGGGCCCCCTCCCTTGCTATGCATTTTCCCCGACTCCCACTCCCCACCGCCAATCCCTTGGCTAGAGGTGCCACTATTACCACCACCATCAACACAGGTATGCATGGGGTCCTCAGCCTCCTCCCCAAACTCCACCTTAGGGCAGCCCAAACTGTATTCCATTTGGTGTGGTGGGGTTTTCTTGCCACTTCTTAGGAAAAAAGATGCTTCTTTTCTAGAAAGTGGAAGTGAAGACTGAGATGACTCCACTGAAAGCCTTCTCTGGGGCTGTAAGGAGGATGAGCAGGAGGAATCCTGCGACCCCTGCCTCCACGGCACGGTGTTGGTTACCTTCACGCCATCCTGCTGCGACTGAGAAGAGAAGTGAGCAAAACAATCCACAATCTCATCCTCTTTCTCCTCAACAATAATGTTACGCCTTTCTGAAACCATATACCCAAAATCAAAAACTGGGAGAGTATTCACTCAATAATTCTTTATTATTATCACAATAAATAACATATACATTAAAATAATGATGGAGGACAATTATAGATACATGATTAAAAGGGACAGAGAGGGGCCAACATAAATAAGTAAACTTTTATAATGTATGCAGAGTTAAATAGAAAATTCCACAGAATTGGTAGTATACACATGCAAATAAGATATAATATCTAAAAGTCGTCTCATCCAAGCTACTGGGAATATATATTTCTCATATAAGCATAAATTACACACCTTAGACCAATGATCCCAAAGCAGTAAATCTAGCAGTAAGTATATGCTAATAAAGTGCTAGTGCCATAAGTAACTAAAGTATGCAAGACCTCATAATATCTAGTGTTATAAGCTCATGTTACCAACCGCCAAGTCCCACGCCCCGACGCGCGTTTCGCATCAAGCTTCTTCAGGGGGTTTCCTTTCTGAAACCAGCAGAGATAACTGCAGCCTACTACTGTCACGAACATACTTGCGTCAGGTTGCAGGCGTTCGGCTAGACTTTCAAAAGTGACATAATTTGACATGTTTTCCTCTTGGTTTGGTTGCTGTTTACCACACCCCTTCCCCTCAGCTGTTGTGGGTGTGGTAATTATCTTTCCCTTATTTACCCCTTCCTCTCCCAGTATTCCTTGCGGTTTATACTTTCTGCTGTCATTGTTGTGTTTGGTGTGGATCTCGGCTGAGATTCGGTTGCTGCAATATCTGCATTAAGATAAGTGTTATTTTCCCTATTGTATTTATCCTACATTTCCCTGTTTTGGTTTTGCCTTCTGGATTTTCCTGTTCGTCCGTCCTTTAGGAGGAATAGGTTTACTCTTTCCTCTGTCACTAGCTGCAGGGTTGTACAGGGTCAGTTTGTTATTAGGTTCCTGTGTATGAACTCTCCTACGACTAAGGCCTGTTCATACTGGTAGTCAGCCAGGGCCTAGTTTCAGGGATTCCTGCAGGAGGTGACCATTTCCCTTGTCTGGTCTTTTCCCTTCCCTCTTACGCTTGGTGTGGCTATACCCTCCACACCAGAGCGTGACAACTACTACCACTACTACTACTTTTGGCCAGTTAACTGATGCTGCTGCTATCCACATTCTGGCTCTTGTTTTGAACCCTTCAGTATCCCTGACATTTTTGGGCCACTATCCTGTTTATTGGTGTAGTAATCATGTACATATGTAGGTTTGAATATAATCAACAACAGCCACCCCCCAAAAAAATGATTTGAAACATAAATAAAGGAAAACTGATTTAGGCCTAAATTTATCACTCACAGACAATTTTGTGTGCTACCCTGTGTTTCGCTGTAGTAATCACATATACAGTATATGCTGGTTTCATTAAACTGAACAATCCTCCAAAAAATGACATTCCAACCATGTGTATATAGAATAAACGGAAACGATGCGAGGCGATTGAGGCCTGACACTCAAATTCACATTAACACTCATAGGTAAATTGCTGCCCTAGGCTGTGTATTGCTGTATAATTTTGCAATGCTTCCATCAAATCCTATCCATAAACACTGCAGCTAAACCCAGCTAGACTGGTAACCCTTTTTTTGCTTTCGACTGAGGAATTGATGAAAATGAACCTCATCCTAAACAGGCTTCTATGAGATTTATTAGAACACAGGGACTTTGTATTGCTTTGAACATAAATGTATATTGTACTTGGGTAAGATCCAGATCTGCTGGCTGTCCTGGCAAAGATTATGCAAACATAATTAAATCATTCATAACTCATGTACTCTTAGCAAAAGTAAGCAAAGAAAAAAAACAGAACAATTAAAGCAAAACAGTCATTGATGGATGGAAAAAGTTATGGGATATATGGAATATTTTTTATTTCTACGTATTCTTTAGAAAGGGTTTGTCAATACAACTTAATAGAATAGTATTTAACCCCCTCCCATTCCAGGCCTCCTGGCCTTTCATATATGGAAGCCTGCCAGGCCCTGATCTAATCAGGCTAAATGTCAATGTAAAACTGACAGTACAAAACATGACTATTGCAGTGTATTGTACCAGCGATTGGTTTGTTATGTAAGTACCCAATTCAAATAAGTGAAAATAATCTAAATAAAGCTGAGTGTGTGTGTGTGTGTGTGTATGTCTGATAAAAGGAATCCGCACTGCTGCAGCTACAATCACAAAATTTGGTACACATGTACATCAGGTGTCCGGGAAGGTTTTAGAACAGTTTTCAGCTCTCCAGGATGTACCGTTCCTGAGATATTCCCAAAAAATGCATTAGCCAATAGTAACCTGGTAACATGACCCTTATCAGCCAATAGATGCTCACAGGCAGTCTCCACACACCAGGTTTCTATGACAACCTAGCCAGTTTACTGCTGTAGGTCTGCATTAAAGAGGCAGAGCGCTGTGGATGACAATGGTAAAAGAGTATTCCGGTTACCATAAATATAACTTATGTTTTAGACTAATTCATCATCAATCATTACCTCATATAATGTAAATTTCACATATTTAATGTTCAGTAGTAATAAAAGATGTATTCTTCCACTGCTACCCACCTTTCTCCTAAATTACTATGGCATCGACCTGTAATTTAGGCCACCGTCAAAAGAAGGACTTAAAATCCCCAGCCCCAGATCCCACTAAGTCACGCCCCTGACTCAGTCAGGCCACGCCCCTTCCATGCCGCATTTGACTGGGATTAAAAATATAGGTAAAAATCACCTTCTTTCAGCTGCAGGGGTGGGGGAAGGGTGACTTTATCCCTGCAGCTCATTGCTCAGACTGCACAGTGCTGCTGCTGAGAGTGAGCTGTTCAAAAGGACATCCTTATGTCAATCCAGGCCCTGCGCATGACAGAGGACAGGGAGACTGAAAGCCAGACTGTCCAGCCTAAAACAAGACCTCTGGCCACCCTAGGGGCAGGCTGATGTTAGGGTGGCCAGATGTCTGGCTTTAGGCTGGACAGTCCAGTTTTATGGCTACCTGTTCTCCGTCCGACGCAGTGCCTGGACAGACACAGGGATGTCCACCCTTTCAGTAGCTCACACTCAGACAGCTTCTCCTCTGTGTCTTCACGGAGCCAGGGGGCGTGGCATCATGTTTAGTGGTGTGTCTTCATGGGAACTGGGGGCGCTGTTTCACGTTTGGGAAAATGGCCGGTGAGGTCTGGCTTTCTGGGGTGAAGACAGTGGCCACTCTAGCTGCTGTGGAGGTCACAATTAAAGGGGCGGGCTGCTGTAGAGGTCACTGTTAAAGGGGCGGGCTGCTGTAGAGGTCACTATTAAAAAGGCGGGCTGCTGTAGAGATCACTGTTAAAGGGCTGGGCAGCTGTAGAGGTTAAAGGGGCAGGCTGCTGTAGAGGTCACTGTTAAAGGGGTGGGCTGCTGTAGAGATCGCTGTTAAAGGGGCGGTTTGCTGTAGAGGACACTGTTAAAGGAGCGGGCAGCTGTAGAGGTCACTGTAAAAGGGACGGGTAGCTGTAGAGGTCACTGTTAAAGGGGCGGGATGCTTTAGAGGTCACTGTTAAAGGGGCAGGAAGCTATAGAGGTCACTGTTAAAGGGGCAGGGCCTGCTGTCGAGGTCACTGTTAAAGGGGCGGGCTGCTGTAGAGGTCACTGTTAAAGGGACGGGCTGCTGTAGAGGTCACTTTTAAAGGGGCGGGCTGCTGTAGAGGTCACTGTTAAAGGGGCTGGCCGCTGTAGAGGTCACTTTTAAAGGGACAGGCTGCTGTAGAGGTCACTGTTAAAGGGGCTGGCCGCTGTAGAGGTCACTGTTAAAGGGGCGGGCCGATGTAGAGGTCACTGTTAAAGGGGCTGGCCGCTGTAGAGGTCACTGTAAAAGGGACGGGTAGCTGTAGAGGTCACTGTTAAAGGGGCGGGATGCTTTAGAGGTCACTGTTAAAGGGGCGGCCTGCTGTAAAGGTCACTGTTAAAGGGACGGGCTGCTGTAGAGGTCACTTTTAAAGGGGCGGGCTGCTGTAGAGGTCACTGTTAAAGGGGCTGGCCGCTGTAGAGGTCACTTTTAAAGGGACAGGCTGCTGGTGAGGTCACTGTTAAAGGGGCTGGCCGCTGTAGAGGTCACTGTTAAAGGGGCGGGCCGATGTAGAGGTCACTGTTAAAGGGGCTGGCCGCTGTAGAGGTCACTGTTAAAGGGGCGAGCTTCTGTAGAGGTCACTGTTAAAGAGGCGGGCACTGTAGAGGTCACTCTCGATATCTTTTAACGACATACACACACAAACAGTAAATGAAATAAATTAAATATACCCGGGCGAATGATATTATCAGTTATAGTGATTAAAAAATAAATAAACTGCACAATTGGTATCGCTGCCTCTGTAGCAACCTGATCATGTTACTTATCCCGTATAATGAAAAAAAAAAAAAAACAGTGATGGAATTGCTGTTTTGAAAAGTGATCAAAAAGTCATATTACCCCAAAATGTATCAATAAGAACTACAGTCCCTCTCACAAAAAACAAGCACTCACATAGCTATATTAATCGAAAAATTGAAAGTTGAGTCTTAGATGTGGCGATGCAATGAAAAAATGTTTTTAATAAACTATTTTATGATAGAAAAGTAGTAAAACATGAAATAAACCTATATAAATTTGGTATCACCATATTTGTATCAACCCGCAGAATAAAGTTATCATACCAAATATACTGTACTGCATGGTAAACCCCATTAAAAAAAATGGCAGAGAGACTTATTCAGCTTCAGTTATATTTATTTATTCCTACATTTACTTATTCCTACATCAGCCATAAATGTAATTCAATACCAATAAGATGGAAGCCTTTATTATTCTACTGCCAGCGTGCCAACAAATACCATACAGTCTGCACCCCTTAGGGGGACTAGGTCTTAATAATGACCATCCTCATCTTTTGTTAGCTTTAATTCTTCCAAATCATCCTTCAGAGTCCCCATGTCCTAGAAAAGTCAGCAAGATGCAGAGAGAGGAGGAGCTGGATGTTCCTGATGACATCTTCTCATTGATATTAGATGATATGGAAAAGGAGGAAAAGCAGATGGTAGAAGAAGGGCTACCACCTGTAGGAGAGGAGAGCGCTGGGGTTGGAGAAAGGGGTATGCCAGAGCTGATTAATATTCTGTGTTTACTGTCAAATAACCTGCAGGAGATTGCAGGCCAGAACAGCAATAATATGCATATTGTCCTCCCACCTAACCAGTCAAACCCCATACCAGCAACAGCCCCTGTTTAAAGGTGCCAAGCGGCCATTAACAAGGAAGAAGGACTATACAGTGTGGTCTTCATTATTAAATGAAAGGCAGCTGCCGGCTAATTTGTCCTATACCTATGCTATCTTGATTTATCATTACCACAAAAGAACACATGAGGCATCAGATAAAAATGAATGTTGTAGTGTGACTGAAGCACTAACAATGTGAACAGGAGCATATGGATCTCGATCTGTCGATACAATAGGGGGAAACATGAGGCATCACATAAAGTAAATATTATAGTGTGGCTGAAGCGCATGCAGTGTGAACAGAGACTTAAGGATCTAGTCATTACAATAAAGAAACATATGAGACATCAGATAAAATGCAGGTTGTATTGTGGCTGAAACTCCAATAATGTGAACAGGGCATATGAAGACAAAGGTAAAAGGACATTTGACTACAAAAGTAATAAATCTGTTTTATAATTTAGACCCTTATCTGCATTATAATTTAGACCCAAATCTGTTTTCCAGGCATAAAATCCAGAAGACTTCTCTTCTTTTTAGGATTACCCCCTCCCAGGGTTTTATACACCCTTTCTATGCCACAGAACCTAAAACCTCTCAAAGATCCATAATGATCTTCTATAAAGTGCTTTGACACCCAATGCCTTAGTTCTCCTCTATGCAATGTCGGCAACATGCTCAGGTATACAAACTTGCAATTTTCTTGTGGTACAGTACATCTCACGTTCGATTTATTGCAAAAAGTACAATTTATTTTATATGTAGACCACATGATCCAAGGGCCACTGCCACAATTTAGTAGCGTATCTATAGGGTCACAGTTGCAATTGGGGCCCTAAGCCAGTGAGTCTTATAAAGTGAATGCTAGTAAGAACTTCCATTATGGAAGTGCTCACTAGTGTACAGGAGGTAGGGAACTGAAGTACTGTACTCACCCTTCCTTCCTGGTCCCCTCTGGGCCGTGCTGCACTATCCTGACTGCATATAGCGTCAGGACATACAGGATGCACTATGACCTGACGCTGCATGCAGTCAGATCAGAGTGCACTGTGGGCTGGAGAAGACCAACAAGTGGGGACAGCAGAAGAGCAAGGAGCAGGACAGGTAAGTTTATTTATATATTTTGAGTGTGATGTGAGGTCTAATCGGAGTCTGAGCATCTCAAATGGGGTTTCCAAACGGACAAGAATAGGACATGTTCTATTTTTTTTTCGGGGCCTCAGAAGAGAGTGAAAGATGCTGTCCGCATATTTTACAGCCTCATTGACGTGAATGGGTCCACATCCGAGCCGCAAAAAAATGCGGATGCAGACCCAAACAACGTTCATGTGCATGATCCCGTAGTTTGTTTTTTTCAGCCAATCATTTGTGGCCAGCAGGAGTTCCCTAACCTTTCTTTAGTTGGTGATAAAGTCTGCCAGCACTGATGTTGAGGGTGAAGGCCTCATCCCCATATACATTCTACCTCTTAGTCCCACTTACATCTACAGTTGCATTGAAAAGTATGGCTGACAATGCTGTTCAATACAGTTTACACAAAAATATACTCATGTATACTGGCTAATCATGTGCCAAATGGATACTGTTTGGCATACATTTGGGTAGTACATTAGGATATTTCTGTACATGAAAAATGTACTGACATGTACATGCTGTACATAATAACCAATTGCACTGTGAGCCTATATTGCCTTTATTATTTTTTTTTACTTTGAGACAGTGATGTTCTGAGTTGCAAATGAAACAATTATATTTTTAAATTTCTATTACCTTTAACACTATATTTTGCTAGCTTTCTAGACCTTTCAAATATTCGTACTCTACAAAGAAAAACTAACTTATAAAACTGAGTAATCCATTTACTGTGTCATTAATATTACTTTTTTATGCTTACAAAAGAACTGAGCCCCCATTATTCTATCTCAGGTTCCAGCATAAAACCACTAGTTCTACAGAAAAATGCAATAAACCTTGAAATTATTCATCTGTTTGCTCCAATTAATGGAAGATAAATTAGGTCTATAGAATTTGGCACAGTTACATATTTCAGTTATACAGAGTTTTCCAGCCATGCCCCTCCCAGACATTAATGCACAATTCGTTTTAATGCTCGACTGCTCATTTTTAAAGGAAGTGATACTTTAGGGAGTTTATAATGAAAGATATATTCTTTTGTTCTGTTCAAGGCAAACTTGTTCAGCTTAATTATTTTTATAATACAGGAATAATTCTCGAACATGGCGATGCCAGTCCTCCATAGGAGATGCACATCATTTCACAAACTCTCATTTTGTCACATTTAAAGCTCAGGCAGATGAGATATAACTGACTTTGCCTTGTGAAAAAAAAACTAATTAAAAAAAATCTGATAAAATTGTATAAGTATTCCTGTGTGTCACCACTTCACTACATTACAGAGATAATCAGAGTTAGTTGCTTTTCTCTTGGAAGACTGGAAATCTCTTGGGAAGGTTTTAATGTAATTTATCTTATACAGAGATACCTGCCCAGGAGCCCTCCTCTTAGCTACGTTATTGCATTCAATTGGGATGATGGCTCTGCTTTAAAAGCTTACATCCCCTGTAACTGCCACAATTTCTAACAGAAGATATGGCTGGTGGCAGTTGAAGATTTAAAGGGGTTGTACAAGAATGAGGAGATTTTTAGCAATCCCCCCACCTCCAAACTTCGACAGACAAGGAAAGATTACTGACTTGCTTCCCGGTGCCAGTTTCTTGCTTCTACTCCTCTCAGTCTGCGATGCTCTGGCATCACTGGCCGTGGCGGTGACCGGTTCCCCTTACTTCATGACCAATGGTTCAGTTCTTTAGATCCACAGGGAATCTGAATGTTTATTTAATAAACCTGTTTATACAGTACAATAGAAGCATTCAAATAAGCCACTAATAATAGAAGAGAAGAAGAGAGTAGCATATTATCATAGAAACAACTGTTTAAAGTGCTGTAGATTCCATTTTTGTTGACCACTGGTAATTAAATTTGATCTTAGCAGATATACTAACTATTATTAAAAATTTATTAAGATCATTTTTTATTTCTCATGAAATGCAAATTGGTAACAAGCAAACTTACAAGTTTTCTAGTTTTGGAAACACAGTTTTCATACACCATATTAGTAAATACTGTAATAAAAGATAGAATCAACTGATTTGGATCCTCATGGATCTAGAGGACCTGTCTCATTCTGCATTACATAGACAATCCATCGATTTCAATGGGTACTATGTAAAACTTAATTGTTATGCCGCAGTGAAATTGAAAACTTACCAAGTATCTCCATGGACAGCTCATTTTTGGGGATTACATCAGTGGGATACTTTGTGATCATTTTACTATACGAATTCTCACTGACATATTATTATGTTACAGAACACTGGGAGTTAATGCTCTGTGTGGTAATAGTACATCATTTCAGGCTCAAGAACGAAATTAGGCTTGTCCCTTGAGGAAGAAATATTTTCCACCAACCAATGGATGCATGTCCTCGGCATTGAAACTAATGTTATATATAGTTTAAAAAATATATATATATAATTTTTTACTTTGGTTACTTTTGGCCAGTGACTGCTGCAGCCATCACATACTGGCCTCTTGTGAAAAATGATCTGGTGGACTCCGGATCACAGGAAAGAAGTGAGTGCTGTTTTTTTTTTGTTTTATAAAATGTACTATACATTAGAGATGAGTAGAGATGAGCGAGTAGTGAAATATTCGAAAGTTCGAAATTCGATTCGAATAGACCGCGAAATTCGACTATTCGACCGAATATCGAATCCCATTAAAGTCTATGGGAAAAAAATGCTCGCCACTTGGAAATCTCAATTCGACCACTTGGAGGTCACCAAGTCCACCCTGAAACCTCAGAAAAGGATGCCAACACTGCTGGAATGCAACTGGGACAGCAGGGGAAGCATGTCTGGGTGCATATAACGCGCCCAAGTCGCACTATTACGCCACTATCACAGCCTCTCAACAATACACTCCAAAGACAATGTAACCTCTCTGTAAAGTGAGACCATACAAGGAAACCTTCTTTCCTCTACATTGCCATGGACCCCAAGCCAAACTAGACAAAAAGAAGATAAAATTCTGCACCCCTTAAAATCACGTTGCCTATGACAACCACAGATGGCATAGGCAAAGGGGAAAGCAAATAGACCCCACCCTAATTGTCATTGTGTGTGTGTGTGAGATGTGGTCAGACATGTCTTCTTTAAAATGTAAAACAACTCAAACACATGCAGAAGCCTTAAAATGCCCAAATTGTTGGCGCTTGAGATGTCAGTGACCCGACCTGGCCCAGTGTCATGTCTAGCAGGTAAAGCAGTGGGGATGTTGAGGGATGCGTAGGACCGCAAAAGGCAGGAAGAGGCCGTGGGCTGGCCAGAGGCTCATGGAGAAGGCAGGCTAGAGCCCGCAGGGCCGCATCTCTTCCCTATAACAGGCCCCCACACAAAGCTCTCCCATCGAGGGCTCTTAGGTCCTTGTTGTGAAAATATTTTAATGAGTGCGCAAAGTTAGCTTGAGGTGAGCTCTCGAAAAAATTATATGGAGGCCCAAGAGGTGAGCCCTTGAAAAAATTAAGTGGAGGCCCAAGAGGTGAGCCCTCGAAAAAATTAAGTGGAGGCCAAAGAGGTGAGACCTCTTAAAAATTGTATTAAGGCCCAAGAGGTGAGCCATAATAAAAATTGTTTGTAGGCCCAAGAGGTGAGACCTCTTAAAAATTGTTTGTAGGCCCAAGAGGTGAGACCTCTTAACAATTGTATTAAGGCCAAGAGGTGAGCCATAATAAAAATTGTTTGTAGGCCCGAGAGGTGAGACCTCTTAACAATTGTTTGTAGGCCCAAGAGGTGAGGCATGAGAAAAATTGTTTGTAGGCCCAAGAGGTGAGACCTCTTAAAAATTATGTGGAGGCCCAAGAGGTGAGACCTCTTAAAAATTATGTGGAGGCCCAAGAGGTGAGACCTCTTAAAAATTCTGTGGAGGCCCAAGAGGTGAGACCTCTTAAAATTCTGTGGAGGCCCAAGAGGTGAGACCTCTTAAAAATTATGTGGAGGCCCAAGAGGTGAGACCTCTTAAAAATTATGTGGAGGCCCAAGAGGTGAGACCTCTTAAAAATTATGTGGAGGCCCAAGAGGTGAGACCTCTTAAAAATTATGTGGAGGCCCAAGAGGTGAGACCTCTTAAAAATTGTTTGTAGGCCCAAGAGGTGAGCCATAAATTTTTTTTTTTTATGGAGCAAATCTACGGCGGTTAAGGAGGAGGAGGAGGTGGAGGAGGAAATGGCACTTCATACAGATGGCACTTCACTTTTGGCTGCTTTCCACTGTTGGAGAAGCAAAGTCCGGGTTAATCCACTTGCTGTTCATTTTGATTAGCGTCAGCCTGTCGGCACTGTCGATTGACAGGCGGCTGCGCTTATCGGTTATAATGCCCCCGGCTGCACTGAACACCCTTTCTGATAGCACGCTGGCGGCAGGGCAGGCAAGCACCTCCAAGGCGTACAGGGACAGTTCCAGCCACGTGTCCAACTTGGAGACCCAGTAAGTGTAGGACGCCGAGGGATCGGGGAGGACAGGGGTACGGTCTGCCAGGTACTCCCGCAACATCCGCCGATACTTGTCCCTCCTGCTGATAGCTGGCACCACAGTGATGGAAGTTGCACGAGGGGGTGCCATGAACATGTCCCACACCTTGGAGAGTGTTCCCCTGGTGGCTGTGGGCCTGATCGATGTTGTGGGACTCTGGGAGACCCTCTCCTCTCTGCCGCCAGCGATGGTGGGTGGGAAAATCTCCATCATGTTCTGCACGAGTTCCCTCTGTTATTCCAGCAATCGATTCGTCCTCTCCTCTACCAGAATAAAAGAGGAGATGTTATCTTTATACCGGGGGTCCAGAAGTGCGAAGACCCAGTACAGTTTGTTCTCCACTATCCGGACAACACGTGTGTCCCGGGAAAAGCAGCCCAGCATGAAGTCAGCCATGTGTGCCAGACTCTGAATAGGCATGACGTCACTGCCCCCACCAGAAGGATCACTTGCCATTTCCTCCTCTTCCGCCTCCTCTCCGCCCCATCCGCGCTGAACCAATGGGACGCACACAGCCTGACTGCTACCCTCGCCGCCAGCATCCTCCTCCTCTTCCACAGCCACCTCCACGTCGTCCTCCTCCTCATCCTCCTCCTCCTGCAACTGCCACCGTGAAGCAGACAAAAGTGTGGTCTGACTGTGTAGCTCCGTTGCGTCTCCTCCTACCCCCGTCTCCTCTGCATGCAATGCGTTCTCCCTTATTGCGATGAGCGATTCTTTAAGGACGCATAGGAGCGGGATGGTTACGCTCACTATAGCGTCCTCGCTGCTGACCTTCTTGGTGGACTCCTCAAAGATACGCAGTACATCGCATATGTCTGCCATCCATGGCCACTCGTGGTTGGCAAACTGAGGGAGCTGAGTTGGAGGCACGCGTGGATTCATAATCTGGTACTCCATCAATGCTCTCTGCTGCTCACACACCCTGGCCAACATGGAATAGGTGGAATTCCAGCGAGTCGGCAGGTCGCACAACAGCCGATGTTCAGGCAAATGGAGGCGTTGCTGGAGTTTTTTTAAGCTACAGTTGACTTCCGAAAGTGAGCGCACAAGCGCAGCACTTTCACCAGTAGCTCTGCCAGGTTGGGGTAAGTCTTTAGAAATTTTTGGACTACCAGATTAAAAACGTGGGCCAGGCATGGTACGTGATTGAGTTCGGCAAGCTCCAGAGCCGCCACCAGGTTACGGCCGTTATCGCACACGACCATGCCTGGTCCTAGCTGCAGCGGCGACAGCCACATCTCCGTCTGCTGCAATATGGCGTCCCTCACCTCTGGGGCGCTGTGCTTCCTGTCGCCCAAGCTGATGAGCTTAAGCACCGCCTGCTGACGTCTCCCCGCGCCAGTGCTGCAACGCTTCCAGCTAGCGGCTGAGGGCGATGTTAAGGCAGAGGAGGAGGAGAAAGAGGAGGGGGGTTTATCAGAACCCGTGCTGGCAATCTTGGGCGGGGGTGGTAGGTAGGCCGTCTCTGTTTGCGACCCCGTCCCCGCTTCCACAACATTCACCCAGTGTGCCGTCAAAGAGATGTATCGTCCCTGGCCGCAAGCGCTTGTCCACGAGTCGGTGGTCAAGTGGACCTTTGCGCTGACTGCGTACCTCAGGGCCCGCCTGATGTTACGCGACACGTGCTGGTGCAGGGCGGGGACGGCACTCCGGGAAAAGTAGTGGCGGCTGGGGACGGAATAGCGAGGTGCGGCAGCCGCCATCAGGTCGCGGAAGGCCTGCGTCTCCACAAGCCTAAACGGCAACATCTCCAGGGCCAGCAGTTTGGAGATGTGGCAGTTTAAGGCTTGGGGGTGACTCGAGGCGTACTTCCGCCTGCGGTCGAACGCCTGCGAGATGGACAGTTGATGGGACGAGGAGTGTGAAGGTGCAGGCGAAGATGCGGGGGAAGGGGAGGCTGAAGGAGAAGGCCCCAAAGTAGCCGAGGCAGAGGCAGATGTGGAGGTGTCCTGGCTGGAGGTCTGGACCGCAGTGGCAGCACACAACAAAGGGGAAGAGGCAGTGGCAGCAAGACCGGGCGCAGGTTGTATTGCGTTTGCTCTCTCCCACTCAGCCCAGTGCTTGACTTCCAAGTGACGCCGCATGCTATAGGTGGTCATATTGCTCTTCTCAGAGCCCCTACTCAGTTTTGAGTGGCAGAGTGTGCAAACCGCGCTCAGTTTGTCATCCGCACAAACATTAAAAAATCTCCACACCACAGAAGTACGAGGCCTCGATGGGGGAGCTTCGCGCGACTGCCTGCTGCCGGGAACAGCTTCGGCCCTGCTGGCTGTGGCCGCACTTCTCTGTCTGGACTGTCCTCTGCCTGTGGACATCCTCTGCCTCTGGACATCCCTCTGCCTCTGGACATCCCTCTGCCTCTTGCTGCCTTTTTCGGTGCTGCGCAGACCACCACCTCTCCACTGCTTTCCCCGCTGGACATCACCCCTGGCCAAGTGGGGTCGGTCATTTCGTCATCCACCACCTCCTCTTCCACTTCCTCACTCTGCTCCTCCTCCTGCCCACTGGACATTCCAACAACCCCTTGATG
>ONZH01006488.1:0-32963 GCA_900303285.1 Rhinella marina | reverse complement strand
TGACAGGTGGGCATGACTCACAGTATGATTTTACTTCCTCATACACTCCAGGCCAGTAAAACCTTTGTAGTACCGTCTCCTGTGTTTTGTTCATCCTCAAATGCCCCCCAAGTACGTGTTTATGTGCTAGGTCTAACACCATACGTTGGTAGGGTTTTGGTACCAGAAGCTGCTCCACAATTTCATTGTAGCATTTGGTAACCCGGTATACTAGGTTTCCGTTCATGGCAAAATGCAGAAATTTCTGGTCAGCTTCTGGTTCCTGTGGTACACCATCTAACACAGTAACATTTCCTCAAGCATTCACGAGAGTGGTGTCTCTCAACTGCTCAGTACCAAAGTTACCTCAAGATAAGTCTAACACATTTTGCCCAGGTGGGAAGGCTTCTTCTTCCCCAGCTAACACCTGCAAAGGAAAAGTGTCATCATCATCATCAGGCATTTCACATAACTTCACATTTCCACTAGGCATTTGATTTGAACCCTTGATTTCAATGGGCAGTTCACTGACATGACCACTTAAAGCGGAAGGCACAGATTCTGCAGGAGTTTCTTCACTGGCTGCAGAAGAGTTTTTCTTCTCCCATAATTTCCAAAACAATGGGAAGTCCCGGCCCAATATAACATCATGCATGAGCCTTTTTACACCCCGATTTCATATGTCACAGTTCCAGCTGGAGTCACAAACTTAACGAGGGCCACAGGGTAAGCTTTGGTATCCCCGTGAATGCACAGCACATTTATGTGTTTATCCGGCACATAGTCCCCAGCCACAAAGCTGGCATGCACGAAGGTGACACTGACCAGGCTACCAGAGTCCAAAAGAGCCTTGACGAAGCAGTCATTTATCACCACAGTACAAACCTGCAGATCAGTCTTTAGTCCTGGCGAGGCTGCACAAACTGGCACCGCATACAGCGACTGTCTCCGGCTAGCCTCACACTCCATGGGCTCTGAGGTTAGAGGGCAATGGGTAACAATGTATCCCCACTCACGACACCTCCAGCACTGGAGCATCCTAGTTCTCCTTGATGGGAAGACCTCTCCAGGATGCGACTGCCCCTGTGACTCATAGCCAGTATTTTGCCTATGCCCAACCTCTGGAGCCTTGCTCCCTCTTGCACCCTTTCACACACCCCCAATAGCCAGAACTCTCTTACCCACAGATGACACGGGTCGGATACTCCGGGGAGGTGTTGGTGCGGCAGGGACTTCACAGAGGTAGTCCTCAGTCGCCAGGTATTTTTCCACCAGGTTGACGAGCTGGTCAGCAGTTTTGGGGTCTCCATGTCCGACACACCGTTGTAGCTCTGCAGGAAGGGCCCTGAAATAATAATCCACCACCACTTTCTCCACGATCTGGGCTGGTGTAGATGACTCAGGTTCCAGCCACTTCCGTACGAGATGGATGAGGTCATACCTCTGAGATCAGGCAGGCTTGTCCATGGTGTAGCTCCACATGTGGACCCTCCGGGCACGAACAGACAATGTAACGCTAGAAAAGCAAGGACCTCCATTTTCAATTTTGCATAGTCCCGGACATCCTGCTCCCTGAGGTCATAGTAGGCCTTTTGTGGTTCACCGGACAGAAAAGGTGCAAGGACCTCTGCCCACTCTGCTACTGGCAGTCTCTCTCTCTCTCTGCCACCCTCTCAAACACAGTGAGGTAGGCCTCGATGTCGTCATCGGGTGTCAGTTTTTGCAAGGCCCACTGCACAGCCATCCTCACATTAAAAGTCTCTGGGGGGCTTACCTCCACTTGTTGGGCTGGAACTATAACAGCCTCTTTCAATGCAACAATCTGCTCCAACAGCAAACAATTTGCTTCCTGCTGCTTGGCCTGGGCCTCCAGGTGAGCCTGCCGTTGTCATTTATGGTGGTTTCTATTATGTAAGCCCCACAAAGTGACTTCAGAACTGAACTGGTGCTTAAAAAATGGTTTTGGAAAATTTCTAAAAAATTGAAAGAATTGCTTCTAAAATTCTAAGCCTTCTAACATCCCCAAAAAATAAAATTACATCTACAAAATGATGGCAACATAAAGTAGACATATGGGACATGTAATGTAATAACTATTTTGTGAGGGATCACTATCTGCCTTAATAGCAGAGAAATTCAAAGTTTGAAAATTACAAATTTTTCCAAATTTTCAGTAAATTTAGGATTTTTTTTATAAATAAAGGTGATTTATATTGACTCAAATTTACCACTGTCGTGGAGTACAATGTGTCACGAAAAAACAATCTTGGAATCAGTCGAATCGGTGAAAGAATCCCAAAGTTATGAATTGATAAAGTGACACATGGCAGATTTAAAAAATGTGGCTTCGGCATTAAGTGTAAAAGTAGCTTCGGCCTTAAGGGGTTAAATATTGTAAGTAATTCCATTCATCCTGGATTCTGTAATTCGGGTGAAATTGCTTTCTAATACTACTGCTATTTTACACTTAGTTACAGTAAACTATGTCTGACAGACAGGTGCCATGGCCTTCCCAGGGAACGAGCAGTGGCAAAAATGTTTCTGGAGCTTGAAGGAGTAGCAGCAGAAGAACGGGGTGGTAGCAGCAGTCGAGGTGACAGGCCAGAGCTGCCAGTGTTATCCGGCGGTCATGTTTTGACCAGCAACCCAACTGTCCTTTAATGGTTGATTCGGTCTTCAACATTATCTCAACTGACATCAGACACCCTCAACCAGAGGAAGGTGGGTTCCTCTAACACCATGCTTAGTTGGCATGGCCCAGGAACAAGCTCTGTGACCCTACTTGTCTTGAACCTGCCTCTTTCATTTTCTGTTCCTTCTGCTCGGGAAGTATTGTATGCTGTCGCCTCTGTGCCGCTTTTCAGCGAGGACAAGTTTATTGGGGATAGTCAGTAGCTATTGCCCAGCCAAGATTTGGAGGAGAGATGCGCTCCTTCCTCCTGTAGACAGGCAAGTAGCAACGATGAGTTGTGCGGGAGCGTGTGTTGCGAGCGGTCAGGCACAAGGCCCTGAGACTGGTGAGGGTGACATCAGTGACATGCAGACAGTAGTGGATAATGATGTAGCCGATCGCATGTGGGACCCGGGTGAAGAGTTGACTTCATCATCGTTATCAGGGGATAAGGGTGGCAGCCTACACGTGAGACAGTGGATGAGCCAACAGGATGCAATTGTGGCCATGAATCAGCAGGGTGGCAGCAGTGTGAGATCTGGAGCCAATCATACCCAGGGTAGACCGCTTGCTACTCAGGAGCCAACCTATCTGGAAACAACTAGAGGTGCATGGTATCATAGAGGCAGCGTCAGCATGCAGTGGTGAGGGGGAAATTAATTACTCGCCGGTGTGGGAATTTTTAATTGAGTTGCTAAAGGACATCAGCATGGCCATGTGTGGAATCTGTGAGCAGAAGGTGACGTGTGGCCAGGGTGCATATGTTGGCACCACAGCCCTGCATCAACAGATGCAGAGTCACCAAAAGTGGCCTGGGAAAACTGTGGAGCTAATGTTGTGGTACAGTGAGGCATCTCCTAGCGGACCACAACCTTTCTCCAGCAGTCAAGGCTTCACCACCTCATCAGAAGGGAACTGTGTTTTTTTCCAATTATCTACTGGTCTTGATGCTCCTCCTTCTACTTCTACTCCTCATCACTCATTTCACCAGCAATTGACCATGGAGGCCATGCAAAAAGACAACAATATGCGTCCACTCATCCAACAGTGCAGAAGCTGAGCATGCACCTGGCCAAGTTGCTGGTACTTCAGTCCCTTCCTTTCCATATGGTTGACTCTGTGCCTTTTAGAGAACCGATGGCTTGTGCTGAGCCAAGGTGGAGAGTCCCAAGCCATCACTGCTTCTCCAAAAAGGCTGTACCAGCCCCTACACACATATGTTGAACCGAGAGTGGGCCAGTCCTTGAGCCTGTTGGTGGCTGCTATAGCTCACGGCAGCATCGATGTGTGGGGCTGTAACTATGGTCAAGGACAATATATGTCCTTTATGGCCAACTGGGTAAATGTAGTTCCTGCCCAGCCACACCAACAACTTGGTTAGGTGACTGCAATGCCGCTTCAGCGTTCTCAAGCTATGAGTCCAGCTACAATGTCCTCCTCTGCCTCCTCATCCTTAACCTTGTCCTCAGCCTCCACTGCAGGCACAATTCAAGTGGCAGTTAATGCTTCACACCTGCTGTTTGCTCAGGCCCTTTGAGGAGGCCAATTTATTTGTCAGTCACCTGGACTACAGTAGAAATTATGTCATTCCACTCCTTTAAATCCTGGAGCAGATGCTGATAAATCTGGCTGGCCAGGGGACAAGAGACGTGGCGCCTACATCTCACGGCCATCTGAGCCCTGTGAAGGCTGAACTGGTGGAGGAGGAGAAGGACATTCACACACACAAGCAATGTATATAAAAATGGGTGGTTTATCTGCACAAGTGACAGGAGAGGAGCAGGAGGAGCTGGAGGATGATGAGAGAGATGACTAGGCAGATAACCCCGACACACCGTGGCATTATAAAGTGGAGATGGAGGTAGGGAGTCCCTCTGAGTCCCTTGCTTAAATGGTCATATGCACGCTTAGTTGCTTGCATAGTGACAGCTGTATTATCATCATTCTGCAGAGGGATGACTACTGGCTCTCCATGTTAGACCCTTGCTACCGGTCCAAAATGGGGGCCTGCTGAGAGGGAGGAAAAACTCAACTACTATTGAGGTATCCTATGTAGTGTATTGGTCACTGCCTATGTGCGCTATAACCCATCCTCACAAAGGTCTTACTGGGGGGGAGGCCTCTACTCTCACACTCCACTACGATGACTGCTGCTTAGGAAGAAGCAGCACCATCTCCATTAGCTTAAGTCTGGAGTCTCTAATGAGCACTTTTCTTCACCCGCCTACTGAAAAAAACCACCCAGCACCGGTAGCAGCAGGTGGTGGGATACTTGGACTGCACTCTGCCACCCCCAGATCCAATATCCCCTGGACTACTGGCAACCAAACTTAATTTGTGGCCACAGCTGGCGAAGTTGGCCTTGGACAATCTTTCCTCCTCTGCTGGTAGTGTGGCATCAGAGTGGTGCTTAGTGCAGCGGGGGCATTGTTACCCCAAAGAGAACTCATCTTTCAAAGCAAGATGTTGGGAAACTAACCTTTATAAAGATGAATCAGGCGTGCATCAGCCAGGATTTCCACATGCCAGTGCCTGATGCATCAGACTAGATCATTCTGGGTGCCACGCCAAAACATTGTGAAAAATGACCCGTTGCTTCTGGCCACATGCTTCATCCACTATTCTGATGCTACCACCCACCTGTTGCCATCTTCTCCTACTGCCACTATCTCATGCTGTTACTGCCACTGCTGTTGCCACCATCTCACCACTCTTTGATGGGGCCACTGTATTGAGTCATCTTGCTGTTGCCACCTCACCACTCTGTGACTGGGCCACTATGTTGACTCCTCATGCTGTTGCCACCCTTATCACTCTGTGACATGGCCACTAGTCTCCCAGTTTGGTCTTGTTGACATCACCTTTTATTTTACCCTTCTTCTGATCTGACAGAAAAACCGAAAAATGAAAAACACAATGGATCCTTTCTTTGGAGCATCCATAAGTCCTCTATAACACGGTCAGTATTTTGCATTAGGATTTTCTCATGATTTGGAAGCCAAAAGCCGTAGTGTGTCCAAAACATAGAGAATATGCAAATATTGTCATCACATTTTATCTCTGTTTTGGACTCACTCCTGTTTTTGCCTTATCCATACTGATCAAATACCATTGCAAAAAACTGACCAAATACTGACCATGTGATAGAGCCCATTAAAGGCATGCATGCAGGACTTTTTTTCCCATCTGAATAAAACCGATTTCCGTGGCAAATAGCCAAAACTCATGCAAATTTTGCATGAGGCCTCTATTACATGGTCATTATTTTGCATCAGGATTTTCTCATGATTTCAAAGCCAACAGCAGGAGCGGGTACAAAACACAGAAGACATGCAAATATTCCAATCACGTGCCATTCCTGTTTTTTTGGCCTTAGAAATACTGATCACGTACTGACCAAACACTGACCATGCGAAGGTGGATTCTCAAAAGACAGGATCCGTTTTTTTGGGGTTGTTCTTCTGACGGATCAGAAGAAGGGAAACATAAACAGTAATGTCAATATAAACTTAATACTGACAACCTCTGCACTCTGACATGGGCCCTCTACTTTTATCTTTGTGTAACAGAACAGAACTATGTTGAATTAGCATATGGTGTAAAGGGAGAGCTCTCTTTCACTCAATATTAAAATCTTGGGCCACTGCATGGTTAAGTTCTTTATACCTGATGCTAACATTGACCCGTGACACTTCAGTTATTTGGTCAGTTTTGAACTGCTACTAAGAGTGACATCTGTCAACTGTCTGTTATACTGATGCATAGTAACTGTTTCACAACTACAGCAGACTAGCTACACATGTTTCTGCACTGAACAGTTATTCACTCCGAGATATAGGCTCCCTGCAGCCGGGG
Organism: Rhinella marina; assembly: GCA_900303285.1. Lineage (NCBI taxonomy): Eukaryota > Metazoa > Chordata > Amphibia > Anura > Bufonidae > Rhinella > Rhinella marina. The sequence goes on along the minus strand of ONZH01006488.1, from coordinate 26,458 downwards.
AAATAGCTTTGTCATAATTTTATTCGCATCAAATCTAATTTGTGGGGAAAATTTGGTGAACCTTCCAAATTGAATTTTTGAAAACTTCACTCATCTCTACTGTTGCCGTTTGCCTGCCTGCCAACCTTCCTACCATCTTGTTCCATATGGTTGCTACTGCCTCCATCATGCCACTGACGCTATCTTGCCACTGCTGCTGCCTCTCTACCACCATGTTCTGTATGGCTGCTGCTGCTGCCTCCGTCATGCTGCTGCCTGCCAGCATGTAGGATATGGCTGCTTCTACCCCTTGCTGCTAATCACCTAATGCCACCACTATCAACAATATGCATCTGCCACTACTACCACTACTATTACTACGACCACCCATAGACAGCCAATCTACTGCCTTGTATGTTCCATGCTATGCTGCTTCTGCTGCTGCTGTTGTTGCAGCCAGGTGCCTTTAATGCCCGACCCTTTCCATATGGACTCTGCACCGCTGCTGTTCCCAATTAAAAGGGAGAATTTTTATAGGCTTGTTCACAATGCACTACTTTTTATTCTGACAATTAATACTTGTGCGTGTTATATATAATGTATTTATTTTTGGATTATATCTGGTTTTATGTTTAGTTTTTTGGCTTTTTGTGTATTTTATTGTTGCAGATCCAAGCCTCAAGAATGTGGGAATTTCCCCGCATAAGCAGTTTGTGAGCCTCAGGGAATCAATCCTGTTTACTTAAATATATATGGCCATAAAATGGGAAATAAGAAAGACATTTGATTTGAGGTGGATTGGGAGGTGGTCCATGGTCAATGTTAGAATCCACCACCTCCTGGGCATCTTACTGAGCTTAACTGTCTTCCATTTTTAGATGCTTTGGAACAATATTATAAATTTATCATCTCTCCACAGATTAGGTAGCATTAGTGGTAATAGAGGACTGCAGATTCATCTTACATAGGATAAGTGAAGTAGACATTGTACAATTTTAATATACCCCTGCTTCAGGAAAATGTTGAATGAGATGAGCCTACCGGCCCATCCCTTTACCTGTCTAAGCCACGCCCAATTTTTTTGTCCGGCATGAGCGAGGAAAAGCCGCAGATTGCACCAGAAATACACCTAATTTATCCGCATTTCTGTTTAATAAATGACCCCCATACTGTATTATTTAAGGATTAGGACAGAAAGAGAAGTGAATTGTGGTACACACACATACTAACTGGACACTACAGCTCATTGTTCTAGATACATGAAGGTATTGCAGAAATCTATAGCAACATTACTTGAAGAAGGCTGGTCAATAGCAGATCATTAAACATTACCTTTTTATTATTCACTTTACAGTGTCATTTGTATTTCTTCCCATATTGGTTTTAATTGTAGTACTCTAGTGCCATAACATCAGTGAGAACAGAATTTATTGGACTTTACAGTTTTGCTGCAGGCCAAATCACTATCCAGTCTGTTTAGCAAAATGTGTTTGACACAAATAAGCAGGAGAACAGTTCACCTGAAAAAAATCAAAAATCAAAAGAAGACACACTAGTTCTCCATAAAACTCAACACAGCTTTACAAAAACGACTAAAGATGGCAACCTAAAACAAAATCTTATTTTGTGTTTTAATTTACTAAAAAACACCGTACAATAAGTGCATAATAGGACACATTGCAGTACCCGAAAAAGAATATACACAATGGGCTAAAGTGCTTGAACGTTGCTGAACCTGTAAAAATTATTGCTAAAATACAGCAAAGACAATTATGCAAACATTTTAGTGCAATCAATTTCACATTTGCAAGCATAATAGGCTCAGATATACGTTTGAGTCTCTCCTCGTGGTTGCTTGGCATGATAAAACACTGGAACACAGTCCAAAATTTAATTGTAATCCACGTGAGGTAATTTTGTAATCCAAACAGGTAACGTGCAATCCACATGGAGAATATAAAATAGCAGCAAATAGAGAACCCTCTTTGCAAAGGGGGCTCCCAAAAAACCTGAGAAGGGGGGAAAAAGGAAAATAGGCACGTTTAGGCGCAACTGGAAATTTTCTGCAGAATGACAAGCCATGTCCATCTGGGTGAGAGTCAAACAGGGGACAATACAAACTAAACAAACAAAACAAGTGCCAACTAGCTCTCACCCGTCAGGCTCCCATAGGTCCTCCAGATGTGTCCTTAAAATCATTCAGCTAGTAGAAGGATTCTTCAGATGAGGGACCTGAAGTCCTCCTCACTTGAACTAAGACTGAATTAGATCAGAGGACGCAACTGCCTCCTGTAGGCCAAGCTGGCTGCCGTGGTGGAGCTCCACTGCCCTCTTCTGCCAGAAGTCGGACTTGACCGGGTCCGGGTGGTGGTCATGCTGGTGAGAGCTGCAGCCACTTGCGCCTTTACTTTTCCGGATTCTCCTGTCAGGACGGCAGGGGTAAGGACTTCTGGCTGCAGCAGTTCAGGCAAGGTTGCACCCAGGGAAGAAGCCCCAGCTCCCCTGGCTGCTGCTGACTTCATTTTCCAGGGTAGTTGGTACTGGTGGATCACCGTCGACTGGAAAGTATACAATGATGTCGTCAGCTGACCCAGCTGAAAGGACTGTGATGGTGATCGTGGTGGTGGCGGCAGTCCAGGGATCAGAGGCTTCGGCTGTGGCTGTGGTTTTTCCCTGAAAAGGAGGGTGCCATCTGGTGACTCCTGTAGGCAGCGCACGCGTCCTTCACCTGGTGGTTCCTGCGGCCAAACTTCTGGTGCTGATGCAGGTACAAGAGGCTTAGATAATAAGGTAACCCCGGTAGCAAAGGGGCCTTTCAGGGATGCCATGGGGGTGTATTCCACCTGATCCCCCACGTACAGGCTGTGACGGGGTTGGGACAGGTACGGCCGTTTCACTCACCTGACAACTCACAAAGTACTCCTTGCCTTCTTCGTCATCCAACAGGAAGCCAGAGCCTCGCTCCACAGAAAACCACAGGACGGTTCCCTTTCGCTGCTCCAGTGTAGGGTCTCCCGGCCTCGGATGGTCCAGTACTTGGATGATACAGTACTCCACTGCATTTTTGTAGTCCCATAGGGTCTGGGCGTGGGCCATCACTGATGATGGCACAATCGGATTACGCCGCATGGAAGGTGTTGTTGTTCTCCTCCTGGGCGGCGAAGTGGACGCTCCAGCCGCCTCTGCCGCACCAGCAGCTAGCAGCTATAGCCGCACCAGCCTGCAAGGCGAATATCGACTCAGGAGCCGGTGAGACTCTCTTGCACAATTGTGACGCTCTGATCTCTGGAGCGGTCGGTGGTTTGGGGTACTCGTTACCAAAGACCATTTCCCCCCACTTTGGTAGCAGTTGCTTTGCCATGCTGTGGTATCTTGTTCACTGCTGGCTTGAACTGGAGAGGAGGGTGGAGTAATGAGGGAGGAGTCTTCACTCCGCATACGTGTAAATAGTTAGTTCCTGTAAATAGTTAAGAATAATACGAAGCAAATCTGAGAAAATCAGGATTCGCTTCGGAGTAGGAAAAATGGAGGATTCGATACGAATCTACGAAGCAGCGAATAGATTCGCCCATCTCTAATCATCATCAATTGAAAAGCAATAAACAAATAAAATATTTGTTGTCCAGGATGCAGTTCTTAAGAGGCATTGACATTTAGCTAGGTTATAGTGATATGTTATTATTACTTATGTTGGGAGGAACCCTTCAATTCTTTTTTGATCAATCATGTCAAACTAATTTAATCAGTTTCTATGAGGAGGTAAGTTCTAGACTTTTATCGTAGAAAATCAATGGATGACGTATATCCGGACTTCTCTAAAGCATTTGACACTGTACCACATAAAAGGTTAGTATATAAAATGAGAATGCATAGTCTGGGAGAAAATGTCTGTATGTGGGTAAGTAACTGGCTCAGTGAGATTGGGTCACTGTCACTAGTGGGGTACCACAGGGGTCAGTATTGGGCCCTATTCTCTTCAATATTTTTAATAATAATCTTGTAGAAGGCTTGCACAGTAAAATATCAATTTTTGCAGATGACACTAAACTGTGTAAAGTAATTAGCACAGAAGAGGACAGTATACTGCTACAGATGGATCTAGATAGATTGGAGGCTTGGGCAGAGAAGTGGCAGATGAGGTTTAACACTAACAAATGTAAGGTTATGCTCATGGGAAGAAATAATGCAAGTCACCAGTACATACTAAATGGTAAAACACTGGGTAACATTGACATGGAAAAAGAATTTTAGTGAACAGCAAACTAAGCTGCAGAATCCAGTATCAGGCAGCTGCTGCCAAGGCCAATAAGATAATGTGTTGCATCAAAAGAGGCATAGATGCCCGTGAGGAATACATAGTCCGGCCACTTTACAAATCACTAGTCAGACCACACATGGAATACTGTGTACAGGTATGGGCTCCTGTGAACAAGACAGACATAGCAGAACTGGAGAGGGTTCAGAGGAGGGCAACTAAAGTAATAACTGGATTGGGTGGGCTACAGTACCCAGAAAGATTATCAAAATTAGGCTTATTCACTTTAGTAAAAAGACGACTGAGGGGAGATCTAATAACATAGAAGAGGATGATTTATGGTATAAACAGTAAGACTATGGAACTTTCTGCCTGTGGAGGTGGTGATGGTGAGTTTGCTAAAAGAGTTCAAGAGGGGCCTGGATGTATTACAGGTTATAGTAACTAGAGATGGGTCATTGATCCAGGGAGTAATTCTGATTGCCTGATTGGAGTCGGGAAGGAATTTTTTTCCCCTAAAGTGGGGAAAATTGGCTTCTAACGCACAGGTTTTTTTTTGCCTTCCTCTGGATCAACTTGCAGGATAACAGGCCGAACTAGATGGACAGATGTCTTTTTTCAGCCTTATAAACTATTTTACTAAGTTGATTAACACCAAAAAAGAACCCCAATACGTATATTATCAAAAATATGCAAATTTTATTAGAATAAACCATTAAAACATATAATATATCAATTCATGAGTACAATCGTGGTCAGGCCATACAAATGATTATTAGCCACACAAAGAAACCACAAGGGACTACATAACACAAAGATTATGAAATTTAGAATGAGGGAAATGACTAATCACTCATATAAAGTGCTAGTGCATACATAGAGTGCCTTGCTACTGACAAGGTAGACAACAGTCCCTCATTACATGACAAAAATTATCATCCAGAGCATATCAATAGAAGCATGTTACCCGACCTTGGCTACCTGCTTCCCCGACGCGCGTTTCACCTCAAGCTTCATCAGGAGGTGTTGTTGGTAACCACTGATAGAACTATTTATACTCACCTAAAGACCGAATCTAAAACACCTGAGGGTCAACTCCTGTTAGCGTCCGCATGCCACCTCCATCAAACCGGAAGTGACGTGTCGCCCAATGTAACAAGGTCTACACCATGTTCCAAATTATTATGCAAATTGCATTTAAGTGTCATAAAGATTAAAGTTTTTGTTTTTCAATGAAACTCATTGATGGTATTGTGTCTCAGGGCTCTTTGGATCACTGATATCAATCTCAGATACCTGTGATAATTAGTTTGCCAGGTGAGCCCAATTAAAGGAAAACTGGATGTTCCACAATACTAAGCAGGCCACTGTTTTCAAGTAAAATGGGAAAGAAAAAGGATCTCTCTGCTGCCGAAAAGCATCAAATAGTGCAATGCCTTGGACAAGGGATGAAAACATTAGATATTTCACAAAACTTAAGTGTGATCATCGTACTGTGAAGAGATTTGTGGCTGATTCAGAGCACAGACGTGTTTGTGCTGATAAAGGCAGAATGAGGAAGGTTTCTGCCAGGCAAGTTCATCGGATTAAGAGAGCAGCTGCTAAAAAGCCATTACAAACTAGCAAACAGATATTTGAAGCTGCTGGTGCCTCATGTAACAGGTACTCATACATAAACAGACTATATAGACACTGCACTCACATAATTACATACACAATATACAGCATACAGTATATAAATTACACCTAGGCTACACTTACAGTAGATTTACCTGCTCCATATACATTTTATACACATTTATAACTAGCACTACAGACATATTTGCATACACATTATATTCAGTGCTATCCAGCATGCAGCGCACATACCTCTTACATCCAGTGACTTCTCCTCTGATGCAGATGTTCTCTTTTCTCATCTTCTCCTTTCAGACCAGGCGCCATGATGATTTTTCACCCATCTCTCGTCTCTGCAGTTTGACGAAAAGACATCTTAGGTTCCTACTTTTCCATCATCCTGCCACCTTCAATACTTAAAATGAGCACCAGTACAAAGAATGTCCCTTATAATGCGTGCCAGTACAAAAAAATCCCCCTTAGTGCCCCTATAATGTGTGCAAGTATAAAATACCCCTATATAATGACCCTAGTAAATGCCCACATAGTGCTCCTCTCCTCTTCCCGACAGTGCCCCCATAATGTGCCAGTACAAGATTCCCCCATAGTGTCCCCCAGAATGTGTCAGTATAAATGTCCCTTCTTAGTGTCCTCATAATGTGCCTATATAATATGCTCCCATAGTGTTCTTCCCCCTCCAACACCATAGTGTGCCCATAATGGGCCAGTTTAAGATGCCCCCACAGTGTCCCCATAATGTGCCAGTAATACCCCCATGATGTGCCAGCAATGCCCCAAGTAGATGTCCCCATAGTGGTGCCCATATGCCAGCAATGCCCCCCAGTTCACTGTCCCTCAGACCGTTTGACTATGAAAAAAAAACTATGAACAAATCCCTATGCACACTGCACATATCTTATTTTAAAGTAAAAAACAAACAAAACGGGAACAAATACAATACATTGTGCCCTCATCAGACCTCAGATCAGCCCACTGTGCCCCCATCAGACCTCAGATCAGCCCACTGTGCCCCCATCAGACCTCAGATCAGCCCACTGTGAACCCATCAGACCTCAGATCAGCCCACTGTGCCCCCATCAGACCTCAGATCAGCCCACTGTGCCCCATCAGACCTCAGATTAGCCCACTGTGCCCCCATCAGACCTCAGATCAGCCCACTGTGCCCCCATCAGACCTCAGATCAGCCCACTGTGCCCCCATCAGACCTCAGATCAGCCCACTGTGCCCCTATCAGACCTCAGATCAGCCCACTGTGCCCACATCAGACCTCAGATCAGACCACTTTGCCCCATCCGCGGGGTCCGGCGCTCCTCTTCTGTGCCCGTGCTGTACTGTCACCTAACTGCGTGCAGTGTCAGGTCAGAGTGCGCGCACTACGTCCTGACGCTGTACCAGGTCAGGCTAGTGCAGCGCAGGCAGAAAATGAGCGCTTCCATTGTGGAATCGCTCATCTGCCTACATTGAGAGATGAGCGCTTCCACAATGAAAGCGCTCAACCCCTGCTGCAGCACCGGATATGGATTCAGCCGGTAACCCGATTCTCCGATCCGGCTGTAATTTTAACAACCGCATCTGGAGAACCGGAGGGAACCGGCTGAATCCCATGCCTGTTTAGGATCCTTCAAAGGCTTGCTGTGGTGCATAAATCTACTATTTGGCAACCCCTAACCAGTGCTCACAAGCAGAAACGGTTGCAGTGTGCCCAGACATACATGAACACTAATTTTCAAACAGTCTTGTTTACTGATGAGTGTTGTGCAACCCTGGATGGTCCAGATGGATGGAGTAGTGGATGGTTGGTGGATGGCCACCATGTCCCAACAAGGCTGCGCCGTCAGCAAGGAGGTGGAGGAGTCATGTTTTGGGCCGGAATCATGGGAAGAGAGCTGGTAGGCCCCTTTAGGGTTCCTGAAGGTGTGGAAATGACCTCTGCAAAGTATATAGAGTTTCTGACAGATAACTTTCTTCCATTGTACAAAAAGCAGAAACGTGCCTTCAGGAGCAAAATCATCTTCATGCATGACAATGCACCATCTCATGCTGCAAAGAATACCTCTGTGTCATTGGCTGCTATGGGCATAAAAGGAGATAAACTCATGGTGTGGCCACCATCTTCCCCTGACCTCAACCCTATAGAGAAACTTTGGAGTATCATCAAGCAAAAGATCTATGAGGTGGAAGGCAGTTCACATCAAAACAGCAGCTCTGGGAGGCTATTCTGACATCATGCAAAGAAATTCAAGCAGAAACTCTCCAAAAACTCACACGTTCAATGGATGCAAGAATTGTGAAGGTGATATCAAAGAAGGGTTCCTATGTTAACATGTAACTTGGCCTGTTAGGATGTTTTGGATTTAAATAGCTTTTTATTTCAGTGAATGTGACCTAATGCTGCAAATTCCACAAATGAGCATTTTTAGTTCTTAAAAACATATAAAATGTTTAGAAACTCTACTGTGCATAATAATTTGGAACATGCATTTTGAGTTTTTTTAATTTTTGAAGAATATACTGTTATCATTGGGAGGTTTGTTCAATAAACGGGTGATGACTTTTATTATACTGACTGTCATTTGCACAAACCATTTAGTAAAATCAGAGATAAATATCATTTGCATAATAATTTGGAACATGGTGTAATTAAATGTGCCCATGCCAATAAAAGGCCCCAATATAAATAGCAACAGCTGCTGCATAGTGCCCCTTGCTCAATGTCATGCCCAGCAAGAAGAACAATATGCTACAGCCTATATAGAAAAATACGCTGAACACCGGAAGTGACACACCGGAAGTTCATGCGTGTCACCTTGGAACGCATCGGTCCCCGGAACACGGGACTCACTATCTCCAGATGGGTATGTCGATGCGTTTCACAATGGAATGCATCGAAATCACATACCCATCGCCTAAAAATTGAAGAAAGAGGAATTTATCATTACTTTCTCACTGGTGCTGAAACGTAAACAATAAAGCAAAACATGATTTCCGGTCATGCGTTCCACAATGGAACGCATGCCGCAATATCACATGATCATTCTGAGGTGCTCCATATTCCAATACAGGTCCACACGTAGTGGTAAAAAAAATCATAAAAATAATCAAAATGAGTGTAAAATATTAAACTTACAAATAAGTGCCAATTCATAATATACATAACAATAAATATATAAAAAATTCCCTAATAGATAATTGTGTATAATTAAATAGATAAAAATACTTAGTACATATAGATAGAAAATGAATACAAAAAACTACACGTGTCATAATTCAAGTGCACAAGTGATCCCCATGATAGTGAAAAATGTGCGAAAAGTGCTCAAAACACCTTGTGACACAACAAGACTTGCAAACTAAAATTGGTCATGCCAAACCACTAAAGTATAGGACAACCTAAAACATGGAAATACCCCTATAAAAAATATAAAAAAATAATGGGGGAAATACCAGATATTTAATCACATCATATTACCATAGAAGAGCAAATATTTGCTAAACATACATAATAAATAACCAAATTATAAAATAATGATAGCAACATTTCATATTAATATCACCAATATTTTTGTTTTTCTACAGGTATCATAATCCTCAGGCCGGACCACATCATCAACCACAGCACCAGGTAAGTCCACTACTGCAACCACCTCAGGGTCCCAAGTATCCATCTTCTAAAATATACAAATAATCAAGCCAGTTGAGGTCTAGGGCACACAATGAGTCCACTGCGAGTATGTAATCCTTCTACCAGTTCTTACTGCTAACAGAAAGTTCACATATGTATTTAGACGCAATCCTCTTAAACTCCAAATCAGATTATTCAGTCACACGGTATCCTAGGAAACTCGCATATACATTATTTCCTCACTTCCACAAATCCATGATGGTTAAATGTTGACGCCACTAGAAGAGAAATAAATAAATATTATAACACAGAAAATACAAATTAAGGAGGAGGATACAACAGTAAAATTAAAATATAAAATCAACACAAATTACCAAAATGTACGATATTGTCTAAGACCCCCAAACCAGAGAAGCAGCCCTCGTGAAGCAGTCTCCACCCAAATCTACCTAGAGGAGCGGAACAAAACTCAAGCTTTCAAGTGTTCAAATTCACAATCCAACACACGTCCTTCTGTGCCAAAAGCTGTTTCCACTTGCCACCCCTGATACTCAGAATTACTCTATTGATTCCCTTTATCTTAAAGAGAGCTCCATTGCAATCATGGTATTGCTTGAAGTGACGTGGAATTGTTTTCAAGTTGTTAAGATCATCTTCATCCTTAGCCGCATAGATACCGAGAACATGCTGCCTAATCCTCTTCTTGAGCTCCCTTGTTGTAAGTCCTACATACAAAAGATTGCAAGGACAACTTGCTAAATAGATAACTCCTGTGTTGTTACATGAAATTGATTGTGTGATGGTATATTCCTTCTTGCCACCTGAATCTAAAAATGTCGTTGCTCTCATCAAGTTTGGACATGATACACACTTACCACACGGTCGACATCCGTACATTGTACAGTTTGGTAATTTGTGTTGATTTTATATTTTAATGTTACTGTTGTACCCTACTTCTTAATTTTATTTTCTGTGTTATAACATTTATTTTTTTCTAGTGGTGTCAACATTTAACCATTATGGATTTGTGGAAGTGAGGAAATAATGTATATGCGAGTTTCCTAGGATACCGTGTGACTGAATAATCTGATTTGGAGTTTAAGAGGACTGTTACATTGGGCGACACGTCACTTCCGGCACAGGCACTTCCGGTTTGATGGAGGTGGCATGCGGACGCTAACAGGAGTTGACCCTCAGGTGTTTTAGATTTGGTCTTTAGGTGGGTATAAATAGTTCTATCAGTGGTTTCCAACAACACCTCCTGATGAAGCTTGAGGCGAAACGTGCGTCAGGGAAGCAGGTGGCCAAGGTCGGGAAACATGTTTCTATTGATATGCTCTGAATGATGATTATTGTCATGTAATGAGGGACTGCAGTCTACCTTGTCAGTAGCAAGGCACTCTATGTATGCACTAGCACTTTATATGAGTGATTAGTCATTTCCCTCATTCTAAATTTCATAATCTTTGTGTTATGTAGATTCCCTTTTAGTTTCATGCACGGCTAATTATCATTTGTATGGCCTGACCACGATTGTACTCATGAATTGATATATTGTATGTTTTAATGGTTTATTCTTATAAAATTTGCATATTTTTGATAATATATGGTGTTAATCTACTTATGGGCTTTTTCTGTCTTAACAGCAAACTATAATAGAGTGTATTGCCCTATCTCATTTATATGAGTTTATGTTACTAAGTTGCAGTTCAGCAATGTCTGTGATGTATGCAACCCTAATTATTCACTGTTATAATAAGGATTTTCACCCTTGGAAGCATCTTTCTCTTATGATTTCTTCCATTAAATGGTACTCTCCCAGACCCAGTAACTAAAATAGACATCTACCGTAGGATCATCTGCTTTTATACCGATTGGCTAAGAGCAACTTCAAATAGTACGCAAAATGTTTGTTGGAACTTCTCATTTTGACTAGATGTGGGAAAACTAGAAGATTAGACACAAGTCAGAGAGAGAGTGAGACAACAATCAATACTGAGCAGTCTCGCTCATCAACAATCAGTCCACTCATCGCTTAGACACTTAAATCTGTCAGATCCCAAACACACCCCAAACTAGAGTAAGCGGTGTATAAGTGGTGGTGCTCAGTCTGATTGTTATTTTTATCTGTCTACTCATTTGCGTTCGGACGCTGTGCTCCAATAAACCAACAGTAACATTCATTGAGAGGCCTCCTTCTTGAGTCCTCTCCATTATGTGAGTGAGCACGGGAGTCCTATCAATGCATTTTGCTGATGGTTTGTCAAAGCATAGCATCAGAATGTAAGTGAATATGAACCTAGAAATTATATAAACAAACTTAGCGCCACTCGCAGTTTACACTGCTACACTTTATGGTTTCTCGATTTCTATTGACTTTATTTGACAAACATCTTGAAGTATTGCACACCTCTATTAATGATGCCCTATTCTCGATTACCTCCAAATACTCAAAGGATTACTGAGGTCGAACAGCAGATTAGTGGATACGAAGATTCATTGATCACACTTTAAAATACAGCCTCTCAGCAAGAGACACAAACTAAGCTACTACTAGACTACCTGGATTCATCAAAATCCCTGAATCTATCAAAGGTAAAGAACTTTTCTCTTCCTCTCCCCAAACTCATGCAAGCTCTAGATCTTCCTACTTCCCACCTTTTCCCCCTCATCCGGAGGGCTCATTGCTTGGGAAAGGAACACTCTGGAATTCCATATTTTCCCCACCCAAGTATGGCTAAAATCTTTCATTTCCTAACTAAAAGAAAATATCTTCCATAACTACAGAAGGAAACATTCCTTGGATGTTGGAGATCATAACATTCCGATCAGTGTTGGGCAAATTGAAGTCCATGAAGTTCAGGATAAATTTGATTTGCCGCAAAGCCGAATTTCCTTGTGCTTTGTTGTAGCAAATCGATTTAATCTGAAATCAGATGCTCTGATCATGTATGAATGCGACTTTGTAAAATTTGGTGAAGCAGCCGAATCGAATACTTCGCTAATCTCGAATTCTGATCTTTCAAGACTTTTCCTCTTTGATGGCCTTAAAGTGCAAAGCTTTCACTCAAATTTGCAAGCATCTTGTTGACAACTAGAGGTGAGCGCATCGATTCGCCGCTTTGTAGATTCGTATCGAATCTTGGAAATTTTCTCCTCCGAAGCCAATCAGGATTTTTTCAGATTCGCTTTGTATTATTTGTAAATCTTCTCAAAATTTTGAATGCTAACAATACGTACGATATGTATGAAACGTACGCATTCTGCGTGAGGCGGGAAAATGACGATACGCCCCGCAAGAGCCTGAGAGTGAAGATACGCCCCCCTCAGAACTGGAAAAAACCAGCCCAGCCCACCGGGATCTAACTATTTGCACGTATAGGGAGTGAAGACGCCTCTCTCAGTACTCCACCCTCCTCTGAACCAGTTTAGACCAGCGCTGAACACTGAGCAAGTAGCAAGCATGGCTAAAGAGCTGCGTCCCAACTGGAAACAGATGACCTTTGGGGATGAGTTCCCTGAACCACCGCCCGCTTCAGACATCAGGGTGTCATGCTCTGATCTGACAGTGAGTAACCCACCTACAGTACCCTTATTCTCCTTACCGCCTGCGGAGTTAGCGCATCGTGAGGCGGTTCTTCGTCGTCAGGCGGCTAGTGTGTCTGCTGTGGCTGGAGCACCTGCTGTGGCTCGTGCGGCGGAGGCGGCTGGAGCATCCACTTCGCCGTCAAGGAGGAGATCCATGACAACACCTTCCATAAGGCAGAACCCGATTGTGCCACCATCGGTGACGGCCTATGCGCAGACCCTCTGGGACTATAAAAACGCTGTGGAGGACTTGGTAATCCAGGTACTGGACCACTCTAGGCCGGGAGATCCTGCATTGGAACACCGAAAGGGAACGGTCCTGTGGTTTTCCGTTGAGAGAGGGTCTGGCTTCCTGGCAGACGACGAGGACAGAAATGAGTATTTTGTGGGCCGCAGGTCGGTGAAACGGCTGTACCTGCCACAACCTTGTCACAGCCTGTACATGGGGGATCAGGTGGAGTACACCCCCATGGCGTCCCTGAAAGGCCCCTTTGCTACCGGGGTTACCCTCTTTTCTAAGCCCCTGGTACCTACAACAGAACCTGAAGTGTGGCCGGATGAACCACCAGGTCCAAGACGCTTGTGCTGCCTTCAGGAGTCCCCAGATGGCGTTCTCCTGTTCAGGGATAAGCCACAGCCACAGCCGGAGTCTCTGATTCCTGGACTGCCAGCACCACCACCACCACAGTCCTTTCAGCTGGGTCAGCTGACAACTTAATCATTTACCTTCCAATCCACGGTGATCCACCAATACCAGCTGCCGTGGAAGATGAAGCCAGCAGCAGCCACTATGTAATACCACTAAAGATCCCGCGTTAGATCGTTCAACATCTGCCTCCCCTGATTTATCTTCTTTACATACCATAGCTACAATATTGACAGACCTGCAATTCTGTGAACCCTTTGCAATCACTGAATCCTACTACTCATGTCTATACCTTTTACTCAAATGTTCATGACTCTTACTCTAGGATCAACAACCTTTTAGTCTCTACCACCCTATTCCTGGGATTTGCTTGCTATTACCAGACCCTTTAAAAGGCCTCCACCCAAAAAACACAGATAATGTGGGATCTACTTAATGCCATCATGCTCCCTAAACTATCACCAGAACAACAAGGGTATTACCCTTCCCTATATATAGTTGCTTCTCCCACAATTCTGTGCGGTTTATAGCTTCAGTGGTAATAGTGGTTACCTGGTGTTTGGTTCTCGGTGGAGTTCCTCGTGCTGCCATTTCTTCATTGAAGATAAGTGTCCTCATTCTCTTTTGTATTTCGTATTGATTTATTTGTGTGTTGCATTTCCCTGTTATTTCCCCGATTAGACCTGAGGAAAACTCCTGTTCGTCCTTCCTTGTAGAGGAACAGGTAGACTCATTCCTGACATTAGTTCCAGGGTCCTATAGTGTCAGATAGGATCTTAGGTATCCAGTGTATGAACTAGCCTACCTTGGACTGGTAGTTAGTCAGGACTTGAGTCAGGGTTTTCTCTAGGAGGTGTCCATCTGCCTTTCTTAGTTTCCAGGCCTAATTTCCATTCCCCTTTCACTCCTATGCTTGGAGTGGTATTTCCCTCCCAGTTAATGGCCTCAACTCCCAGCCCTTCTGCCTCTATTGTGGTACTAGACAAGGTTGCCCCCTGCCCCCCCTTCTATTTAACATATCCCTAGATCCCCTACTGCACCTTCTGCAGTCAGATACAACCCTTCAAGGCATTTGTTGATGACGTCTCCAACCCATGCCAGACATTGCACCCTGCTTTAGCTGTTTTCCTACAGAATAAAAGTGTTTTTCTTGGACATGTAATACAGACACAAAGTGCACACAGGTATGTTTGGGATGTGTTTGCAATCTTCTGTGGGGCAGTGCTCCTAGTTATATTGGTGAATAACAGGTGAAAGACTCCCTTTAAAATGAACGCTTATATCTCTCACCTGGGTACATACCACCTCATCCTTTACAAATACTATCCTGGATGTTCAGTTTGCTTAGCCATACTCTCTTCTCTACCTTCTCCATGCTTCCCATGCTATTTTTCCTTTCTTTCAAGCCTCCAGTTATGCAGCAAAAATTCTCCATCAACTTAATTCAACCTCCACTCAAGATCTGTTAACTTGCTGCTGACCACAAAGGACACGCCTAATAAAATCTCAATTATAACTTTCTCTGACCCATGATAAACTAATTTACGACCTGCACTGGCATCTCATCATGGACACAACATTTCCCAGATCTGACACTTAATAATCTCACATTAAAGACCTCTAGATATTTACCGCTGGCTTCATATTGGAACATGCACCGAGCATACAGTATGTCTCACCATTACAACATTTTCTACTATGGAAAATTCTGACTTCCGCCTAGATGTGCACAACTGTATGCAGACCTCTACCATTGTTTCTGGGAGTGCCCTGCCATACAACAATTTTGGAAGAGGGTTGAATCCTTCACCTTGTCTACTAGGTAAACTTTGTTCCTCTCACATCCTCATGGGAGATATATATCATCTCAATTCCCAAGTTTACTCATGTACCCTAAGACAAAAAAACTATTTATTCTCTCCGGTGTGGCTTGCAAGACTATTCTTCAGAAATGGCTCTTCCCCCCAGACCCCACCTTTTAGACTGTTTTTACAAAAGCTATCCCATTTATTCCAAATGGACTGGGTGAAACCGCCCAACACGAAGAGGGGAACGTCAGAAAGTTTTCTTACCTTATGTGAATCAGTTACTGAGATTCTTCCCACCTAAACCAAGACACAACTACGTACCTACCTACCTATCTAAGAACCAGTAGCTTAAACAAACAATAGCATGGGTTCCACAAAAACCCTCATGATTCCTAACCATGAGACATATTCTTTTCTTTAATATGCAGCGTTATCCTAATTTTCTCACATGGTGGTGTCTATTTGACAGTCCTCACATACTCCACTTCCCCCATGTTCTTCCTTCCTTTTTCCTGTCCCCCCTCTTTTTTTCTTTTCCATCCTCCCTACTCTTCCCTTGTATTGTTCCCCTTATTAGGCCACACAAACATTACAGATTCTCTCAGGGTCTATTCAGAAAAAAAAAATGATGGTTTTGCATGCAGTTTAGTCCGTGTGCACAGATCCATTGAAACGAATGATTCAGTCTGGATGCTATGCGTTTGCTTTATGCATCGTAGCCTGACAGAAAACTTGCTCGTATGAAAGATTCCTTATACAGAAGTGACTGAACTTGCGTTCAAAACCGTCACTTTTTTTCCTGAACAGAGCCTGACAAAATTCGTAACGCCTGTGTGAAAGAGGCCTTATTGGTTTTCTACTAACTTGACATTATTTAGGTAATGGCTAACTTGCTGATGTTTAACTTTGCTATTCTCTGCATCCTTTTGAACATTGTCTGTACACTTATGCCCCTTTCACACGAGCGGGAGACTCGCATGTCTCCCGCAACGCATCTACAGGGCTGGACTCGGCACTGACTGGGATCGCATATAATGCTATGCGATCCCTGTTCGTGCCGAGTCCAGCTCTGTAGATGCGTTGCGGGAGACATGCGAGTCTCCCGCTCGTGTGAAAGGGGCATTAGACTTCTAAAAAGGATTTACCACTTGCATACTGGATAATTATGTCTGTACCACCAACTGAAAAAATAGTTTGAGATACTATTTACCATATCTGGAAACCTAATAAAACATTTGCAAATTAAAAAAAAAAAGGAATGGGGTTACAGTGCAACCCACCAGTTGGCATAACTGTAACCTAAATATTAAAGAATGAAAAAAATCAACACTGTTGGGTTTTTTGTGTTTCAGAGGTTCTGGCAACTTGCATTATAACACCAATCATTTCCATTAAACTATGAGGCTGCAGTGCTACACACATTGATCTTTGGTAGCACAATGCTTGTCATGAGCAAAATGTAGACCCAGCCTTGAAGGGGTTGGCCACTTTCCATGCTTTCAAAATCACAGAATAAAGTTGTCTTAAAAGGCAGAAAATGCTCAAAACCCCATATGCTGTTGCACATTTCTAACCGGGGCACCAAATCCTGCACATGTGATCCTTCGCTAAAAGCAATCCCCAGCAAAAAATGCATGGAGGATGCCTGCAGTGGACAACATGTACCACAAAGACATTCTACACAGGATAGCCATATGTGCGTATGTGACAAACTATATAAAACAATTCACGGAAAATGGTGCACTACAACGGTAAATGCAATTGACAATATATGGCTAAACCCTCACATCCTCCATTGTATGCATTTTTTTCTGAGGATTGCTGTTAGCAACGGATCACATGTGCATGATTTGCTCCCCCCATTAGAAATGTACAACAGCATAATCTATAACAAATTCACTAGCTCTTTCAAACAGGTTCTACAGAAGTAGGATCTACAAAGGTCCATGACTAAAGTTGAGACTTTGAGACCCTACTTACTCAATTAAAAACACCCAAAAAAGTAATCTCAACACTTAATAAACTTCTGCTAGCCCCCCCACCCCCTACAACCTTTTTCATTCATAGAGGCATGGGAAAATGATATTTCCAAGAAGTTCTCACCAGTTGATACTAATACACTTTTTAATGCTTCAAAACAGTCCTCTAAATGTATAAGAATACAGGGGAGTGGATATAAAGTACTCACAAGATGGCATCTAACCCCATCTCCAGTAAACAAATATAATCCAAATTATGACCCGCACTGTTGGAGATGCAACCAACATATCGGCAACTATTTCCACATGTGGTGGACATGCCCATCTATTGGTCGTCTATTATTAATCAAATTAACCGTATATTAAACATTAGGCTTTCTCTCCTCCCGGAAATTTGCTTAATCCACCTACTGCACGACAAAGCTCCTTCCCACGTCAAAAAACTCATCAGACATTTACTAGCAGCTGCTAGGATTTTGATTCCCACATACAGGAAGTCAACCTCTCCTCCAACTCTCAAACTTTGGCAAGATAAGGTTGATTCCATCTACCAATTGGAAGAACTAGCCAGCTGGGATACAAAAACGCACACTTCCTTCCTTACCACTTGGCTACCCTGGGTGAAATATAGGAGCTTCTCCAAATCAGACAGTTGATTTCTCACCTCACCCACTCTTTTATTTATAAACGAACTAACAGTAAAAGTTCGCTAATTAATTGAATTCGTACGCAACAACGTATACAGTAACTTATACGTAGCAATTGCGTATAATTTAAAGGACAAACTACGTAGTGAATGCGTACAAAGCCGAAGCGAATCACCTAATATTCGGATTCGCTTCGCAGCTAAAAATTCCCAAGATTCGATACGAATCAACGAATCGACAAATCGATTCGCTCATCTCTATTATCAACCATTTTAAAATAATAAAAAGAACTTGAAAAAGAAAAAAGAAATGTACAACAGCATATGGGGTTTTGAGAATTTTCTGCCATTTAGGACCGCTTTTTCCGTGAGTTTGTTTGTTTGTAAATTTATGCCTGGAGGTGTGGCAACTCCAGGTTTGAATGTGCCTTGATTCTGATTCATGGGTAACATTCAGGTGCATTTTTCCTATAAGTTGATCCAGAGGAAGGCAAAAAAAACCCTGTGAGGTAGAAGCCAATTTTCCCCACTTTAGGGAAAAAAAATCAGGCAATCAGAATTACTCCCTGGATCAACGACCCCTCTCTAGTAACTATAACCTGTAATATTATTACCCTCCAAAAATACATCCAGGCCTCTCTTGAACTCTTTTAGTGAACTTACCATCACCACCTCCTCAGGCAGAGCGTTCCATAGTCTCACTGCATTTACCGTAAAGAATCCTCTTCTATGTTTGTGTACAAACCTTCTTTCCTCCAGACGCAGAGGATGGCCCCTCGTCACAGTCACAGTCCTGGTGATAAATAGATCATGGGAGAGATCTCTGTACTGACCGCTGATTTATTTATACATAGTTATTAGATCTCCCCTCAGTCGTCTTTTTTCTAAAGTGAATAACCCTAATTTTGATAATTTTTCTGGGTACTGTAGTCCACCCATTCCAGTTATTACTTTAGTTGCCCTCTTCTGAACCCTCTCCAGCTCTGCTATGTCTGCCTTGTTCACAGGAGCCGAGAACTATACACAGTACTCCATGTGTGGTCTGACTAGTGATTTGTAAAGTGTCAGGACTATGTTCTTATCACGGGCATCTATGCCTCTTTTGATGCAACCCATTATCTTATTGGCCTTGGCAGCAGCTGTCTGACACTGGTTTCTGCAGCTTAGTTTGCTGTTCACTAAAATTCCTAGGTCCTTTTCCATGTCAGAGTTACCCAATATTTTACCATTTAGTATGTACTGGTGACTTGCATTATTCCTTCCCATATGCATAACTTTACATTTGTCAGTGTTAAACCTCATCTGCCACTTCTCTGCCCAAGCCTCCAGTCTATCCAGATCCATCTGTAGCAGTGTACTGTCCTCCTGTGTTAATTACTTTGCACAGTTTAGTGTCATCTGCAAAAATTGATATTTTACTGTGCAAGCCTTCTACAGGCAAGTTCATTAATAAATATATTGAAGAGAATGGGGCCCAATACTGACCCCTGTAGTACCCCACTAGTGACAGTGACCCAATCTGAGTATGTACCATTAATAACCACCCTCTGTTTTCTATTACTGAGCCAGTTACTTACCCACATACAGACATTTTCTCCCAGGCCAAGCATTCTCATTTTATATACTAACCTTTTATGTGGTACAGTGTCAAATGCTTTGGAGAAGTCCAGATATACGACATCCATTGATTCGCTGCGGTCCAGTCTAGAACTTACCTCCTCATAGAAACTGATTAAATTGGTTTGACATGACCGATCCCTCATGAAGCCATGCTGATATGGAGTAATTTGCTTATTTTCATTGAGGAACTCCAAGATAGCATCTCTTAGAAAACCCTCAAACAATTTACCCACGACGGTGTTCAATGTGACGTGCAGTTTTCAGCCACACAGTGTTTTGCATTTAGGCCAACAAGTTTAACTTTATTCTCATCTGACCAGAGCACCTTCTTCCATATGTTTGCTGTGTCCTCTACATGGCGTGTAGCAAACTGCAAATTAGACTTTTTATGGCTTGCTTTAAAAAATGACCACTCTTCTTCTTGGTACTCTTCCACAAAGGCCAGATTTGTGCAGTACACAACTAATAGTTGTCCTGTTGACAGATTCTCCCACCTGAGCTTTGGATCTCTGCAGCTCCTCCAGAGTGACCATCGGTCTCTTGGCTGCTTCTCTGTGCTTCTCTGTATGGATGGCCTTGTCTTGGTAGGTTTGCAGTTGTGCCATTTCGGATAATGTATTTTACAGTGCTCTGTGAAATGTTCAGAGCTTGGGATATTTGGGAGTCTTTACACTTCTCCACAACTTTATCCCTGAACTGTCTGGTGTGTTCCTTGGTTTTCATGATGCAGTTTGATTACTACTGGCCACTAACAAATCTCTAAGGACTTCACAAAACAGCTGTGGTTATACTAAGAATTATTTACACACAGGTAGACTCTATTTACTAATTAGGTGATAAAATCTGGCTTGTTTAATGCAGTAAATAATAGTTGGTACTTTATTCGTATTGGCGGCAAGATCACTCAGTGACGTTTCGGCTCACATATCGAGCCTTCATCAGACTGTGATAGAACAAATAAATGGTATATTAGTATACCAAGGAAAACATGTGAGCAGAATCAAATGAAACAAATGACAAAAAAAGGAAAAGAGTCGAGTGGAATGCTAGGCTAATACATAGATAAAACTATCTATATCATATATATTAGGTGAATAGAATCAATAAAAATATTGGTATTGAGACCTATAATCGGTGAAGTAGGCATATCGAAATGAACATATCAAAATAAAGAATAAATAGTAATAAATAATAATAAATATAAATTGTGACGCCTGTAGCTAGAGTATATCAAAGGGACACGTCTATGACTTGAATGTACAGAGAATAACGCGTCCAGAGGCCATATTCAAAGATCCAAGGGGTTATATCACAGGAGTTGTATCACACAAAAACGAATAAATGAATAAACAAATAAATCCCATAGATGCCTGATATGTGCTATAAGGATCACACGTAAAATATAATGCGCATGAATATATTATCATGCATAACGAGGGACGCCGTTTACCTGGTGCCGCTTGAGAGAGAGGAGCAGGATAGAAGCACTATGTAAAATCTACAGCATCCGCTGTAGTTTGGTGTAGGTGCGCTGTGGATAGGAGCCGGCGCGTTGAGCGCTTAAAAAGAAGCGTGGGAGAGACGCTACCGGAAGTAGGAGGTGGAGGGCGGGTGGAGCGCACGATCACATGGTCATGCGTTCCACCGGCCGGAAACAGGAAGAACGGTGGAATGCAAATGCGGAGGAAGGCTAGAAAACCGGGAAAATCGGGCGGCCTGGAGGGTCAAATAAATTTTTGATGGACCGTGACACATATATCAAAGAAATCACACAACAGCTACACGACAAAGACGTTTACGAGCCACTTACACACAACCCGACGTCATCCATTATGAAAAAAATCCAGGAAACCGTACAATACTACCAGAATAAAGGTACCATAGACAAAGCCACTGCCCGTTTTCTAATTAACCACAATCCTATTATTCCTGTCTTTTACACATTACCAAAGATTCATAAAATTTTATTTGACCCTCCAGGCCGCCCGATAGTCACATCTACAGACTCCATTTTATCTCCTATTCCCATTCTGCTAGAGAAAATCCTTACACCCTTGATAAGCCACACTAGATCCTTTCTACTTGACACATCATCTTTCCTTGAAATCATCAGAAGTCTACCACCACTTCCACATGATACCATCCTAGTCACATGGGACGTCTCGAGTTTATATACTTCCATAAACCATGACAAAGGCGTACAAGCCACAAACAAACTTTTACTTTAAAACAATATCCCTCCCGACACAATAGAACTCTGTATGGATTTACTTCATTTGGTATTACATAATAACTACTTTATATTCCAGGATACATTTTATTTACAGAAACGGGGAACAGCCATGGGGTCCAATGTGCCCCCCCTATGCAAATAGTTTCATGGCAGATTTTGAAAACACCTATTTATATCCAGACGCTTCATAGAACATGTCATCATATGGAAGCCCTATATTGACGACGTGTTCTGCATATGGGAAGGTACCCTTGAGTCGCTGAAAGAATTTCACAGCTTCATCAATTCCATTGATTCACAACTCAAATTCACCATCACACAAGATCCTTTTAACATTGATTACCTTGATACTCATATTACCAAAAATAACAATGGGTACCTATCAACGGATCTATTTCGCAAACCCACAGATCGTAATAATCTTCTGCATTTTTCCAGTGCTCACTCACACAACACAAAAAAAGCTCTCCTCCATTCTCAGTTTCAAAGAGTCCGTAGGATCGTACAAGACGATATTCTATACAATCAGAGAATTGAACAGATGCGTTCTAGATTTAGGGATAGGGGTTACCCGGAAAAACTTCTGTATAACATTCCTCACCGATCCCCCCGGAAGGATAAAGTTCCACAAAAACGTGTGCCATTTGTACATACTTTTCATCCATGTGCTAAAAAAAGTGGAGAATATAATTCGAGGACATTGGTACCTCTTACACAGAGAGTCTACCCAGAAGTAGAGGAATTTAAATCCCTTCCACTCATGTGCAACAAAGGCTCTAAAAATATCAGAGATCTAATGGTTAAAGCTGATATAGGATCAGACATCAAGATACCACGACAATTATTTCTGAACACTCCCAAGAAAGGAACATACCCCTGTAATCACTGCGCACAATGTTCCAATGTGCAGAAAGGTGATACTTTCTATCACCCCAGATCGGGCAAATCATTTCCCATTTCAGAATTTTTTAATTGTGATACAGACTTTGCGGTATACATACTGAAGTGCCCCTGCGGCCTCATTTATGTGGGAGAGACTACCCAAACCATACGAAATTGCGTGTATCAGCATAAATCCAGTATCAGAAAACAAAATCTCCTTCTACCAGTTCCCTTCCATTTTAATCAAGCAAAACACACAATCCCACAATTACGCTTTCAGGTAATCGAAAGGATTCCAAGTCCTAGATGGGGAGGTAATAGAATAAGACACTTGAAACAAAGGGAGGCCTTTTGGATCCATAAGCTTGGCATACAAACAGGACACATTTTAGCCTGTCCTTGCCTTTTTCAACTGATAAAATATGATGTTACTCTCACACCATATATTGATAACAAAACATCAGTTCCTATGACGTGGAACAAGGTATATGTTAAAATCTGGCCTTGAATCCGGGGTCATGTCTGCTTATAAACAAAAGAAGGGATGCACAATAAAGATCATTGTTGCGATGAGCTCTGAAAGAAGATAAATATAAAAAGGAGATAATGAGTCACTGTGTCAATCATCAATATGACTTATCTCATAATTAGAGATGAGCGAGCACTAAAATGCTTGGGTGCTCGTTATTCGAGTCGAATGTTTCCCGATGCTCGGGTGCTCGTTTCGAATAACGAACCCCATTGAAGTCAATGGGAGACTCGAGCATTTTTTGCAGGGGACCAAAGCTCTGCACAGGGAAGGTTGCGTGAAAACCTGGAAACCTCAGAAAATGATGGAAACACCACGGAAATGGACAGGAAACAGCAGGGGCAGCATGCATGGATGCCTCTGAGGCTGCTTAATCGTACCATTACGCCAAATTCTGGGCAACAGTCTGGTGGTGACCCTCAAGACAATTGTGCTGACCCAGACCAAGATGGGCAAGGCACATGCACTGGTACATGTTAGTAAAGCACCCAAGTAGGTTCAACAAAAGTCCATCACCGCCTGCGGGTGACACCACTGCCCATGCTGGCACTGCTGTCCTATCCCCCGCCCCACGACGCAGGCATAAGCCTGACACAACGTGGTGACAGCTTGGTGACCAAGTTAGATTGAGGTAGCAGGTGAACCACCCAAAAATTTACCCTGACACAGCATGGCGGTGAACCCAGAGTGACCAAGTGAGACTGAGGTAGCAGGTGAAGCACTTAAAATTTTACCCTGACACGAAATGGCGCTGAACGTCAGACGCCGCCTGCATGAGATTAGGCATAGAGCTGCTGTCTGTCAGGGAGAGTGTTAGGTCCTCAATTTAGACTTTAGTTAGGCAGGAATCACCCACAAAGAACCCAACAGCCCTTCTAAGGGCTACAAGCACCTTTTTTTGGCTCCTCCTGGCTGCTGCATGAGATTAGGGATAGAGCTGCTGTCTGTCAGGGAGAGTGTTAGGGCCTCAATTTAGATGTTGGTTAGGCAGGAATCACCCACAAAGAACCCAACAGCCCTTCTAAGGGCTACAAGTACCTTTTTTTTTTGTCTCCTCCTGGCTGCTGGCTGGGACTTGTAGTGCAGCTACCGCCATCTTGGTTGCACACTGTTAGGGCGTGAAATTAGAATGTGGTTAGGCAGGAATCATCCACAAAGAACCCAACGGTCCTTCTAAGGGCTACAACGTCCTTTTTTTTGTCCTCCTCTCGGCTGCTGGCTGGGACTTGTAGTTCAGCTACCGCCATCTTGGATGCACGCTGTGCACAGCGACTGGTGGCAGAAGGGACAGCACGTGGTCCACACAGACCCAAAAGAAATTGCCCAAAGTCCTCTCAGTACTCATTTTTGCTGCTGCTGTACCTTGGCTTGCTGAGATCTGTAGTGCAGTCTAGGGAATATGTTTTTTCTCTCAGTTATATATATTACAGTCCAGTGAACAATTATGTTGTGTGCTGTACAGTAGCGTCAGTCTAGGGTATACTTTTTTATCTCAGTTATATATCTTACAGTGCAGTACAAATTCTGTCATGTGCTGCACACTAGCCGGAGTCTAGAAAATATACATTTTTTTCTCTCATTCATATATCCTACAGTGCAGTGAAAAATTGTGTGGTGTGCGTTACACTAGCGGCAGTCTAGAGAATACGTTTTTTCTCTCAGATACATTTAATACAGTACAGTGAAAAATTCTGTGGTGTGTGGTACACTATCCGCAGTCTAGAGAATATTATTAAAAATTTTTGCCTCAGATATTAATTTGACAGTTTAGTGATTACACAAAATGTTGAACCCAAGGGCTAAGGGTGGAGGACGTGGGTATCCAAGTGATGTAGGGGGGCAGAGGCCGTGGTACTGGGCAGGGTGACAGTACCTACTGATGAGGGAGCAGTGAAACGCCGCTCCCTAGCTTCATCTCGCAACTTACAAGGTAACGTGGTACACCACTATTGAAACCACAACAGTGCGAACAGGTGATGACGTGGATAGCGGATATTGTGTCCAGTAATTTATCCACCACCCAGTCTTCCACACAGTCCACCCACTTTAGCCAAGGGAGTAGACCTCTGGCTCCTCCAGCTCAACCTCCTTCCCCCCCAGCCTGCCCCTCCCCATGGAAAATATGGATTCAGATCTTGCATACTCACAGGAAGTCTTTCCAGGACCCTACCCAGAGACACAAACCACTGCTCAACAGCAACCTGAGCAGTTGCTCTGTCCCGATGCCCAGAACTTTCGCAGTCTGTGGGTGATGAAAGTTTGGACTTAGTGCAAGTAGTGCGTCAAGAGGTGTCGGATGATGATGAGACATGGTTGTCAGACATTGACGTTGTTGTCAGGGCAGTAAGTCCCAGGGGGGAGCAGAGTGAGGAATCGGAGGAAGAGCAGGTGGATAATGAGGTGACTGACCCGAGCTGGGTTGGTAAGCCTAGTCAAGACAGTGCTTCTGAGGGGGAGGCAAGTGCAGCACCAGAACAGGTTGGAAGAGGCAGTGGGGTGGCCAGAGGGAGAAGCAGGGCCAGAGCAAATAGATCAGCAACTGTTTCACGGAGTGAAGCTCCCGTGCCGAGGCCTAGATGTTCGCAAGTCTGGAGGTTCTTTAAAGAAAGTGAGGATGACCGACGGACTGTGGTGTGCAACTTGTGCCACACCAGGATCAGCAGGGGAGGCACCACTACCAGCCTAACCACTACCAGCATGTGCAGGCACACGACTCAATGGAACCAAGGCCGTTCATCTCCTGCGGATCACACCACTGCTCCTTCCCCTGTGTCACATGCTACCTTTGCAAGTCAACCCCCCGCCCAGGACCCCGGCACGAGCGCCTCACGCACTACAACCACCCCTTCACCTCCACGATCCTCCACACCCTACACCAATGTGTCCCAGCGCAGTGTTTAGCTGTCTTTGCATCAGACATTGGAGCGCAAGCGCAAACGCGAATACAATTCCACCCACCCACATGCACAAGCCCTAAACGTCCACATTTTCAAACTGCTGACCCTGGAGATGCTGCGCTATAGACTACTATAG
>ONZH01006487.1:0-18385 GCA_900303285.1 Rhinella marina | reverse complement strand
CCTGCTGCCACGCCTGTTACCCGGTGCCACCGGCCTGGTGCTGCACTTCTTCTACCCCCTCACCGCCTCCTGTTGCTCTCCTTGCTGGGAAGTGCTGGAAGTAGGACGCTTAGACATTTTTTATTGTGTGGGGGAAAATGTAATGATATAATTTTTTTTATACTTTTTTAAATTTTTTTTTATATAACTTTTTTTATCTTTTTTTTTAAACTTTTTTTTTATTTGTTTATAACTTTTTTGAAGTTTTTTTTTAACTGTTTTTTTGTTGTGCTTAACGGGGTTGACAGCACCCAGGCTAAGCAGCAACGTGTAGCGTGTACGGTCACAGAACAGGAAATGCTACCTGTCCTGACTCTTTTCTCACAATTTTTTTTTCTCACCCTATCTCTCCAATAGATGACACAATTTTTTTTTATTTATATGACTTCCTCTCCCTATCTCTACTATCTCTTGCTTTCTCAGCCTCTTTCCCTATCTATCACATTATCTTCTATATCTAGCTTTCTCTTCCGCTCTCCTGCTTTTCTCACTAAACCTTTCTATTTCTTCTATATCTCTCCCTGTATCTATCTACTTGTTTGACTATCTCTCTATCTATCTATCTATCTATCTATCTATCTATCTATCTATCTATCTATCTATCGATCTATCTATCTATCTACTGAGCTCCTTTCTCTTTGAAGTCTGAAAACGCACTGACAAAATGTCGGCGCGATCAGGCACTTCCTGGTCTGTGTGGGTGACATCACACATCTTTTTTTTCACAGAAAACCAGGATACAAGGGATTATAGGAGTAATAATCCCTTGTATCCGGGTCTATTCTGTGAAAAAAGTACAGTTTTGCATCGCCGTTTTTTTTTTTACCAGATTCGTTAAGAATCTGGTTCGTTACGGTTCGGTTCGCTCAAAATAACGGCGACGCAAAATATACGCATATTTGAAAAATGTAAACTCAAATATGCGTATATTTAGGGTAAGGAATACGGCATATTCCATACCCTAAATATACGCATATTTGAGAAAATTCTAACGCATTAGCGTACGCATTAGTGTACGCATTGGCGTACATTCTCAATGAATATGCGTATATTTGGCGTCGCCGTTATTTTAACCAGATTCGTTACAAACTTGATCAAAATTCGGTTCGGTGACGAACCGAACTTTTGGGAAAGTTCGTAACGAATCTGGTTCGTTACGGTTCGGTTCGCTCATCCCTAATTCTGAAAGGTTCAAGAACTTTCTAACACTGCTGTATAATTTTCCGAATTAACTTTTGTGTAATATTTGTTTCACTATGTGGCTGAATTACCTTAGCCAAGTACATGGCCCTGAGATGTTCCTCTATCTGATCCCTAAAGTGAGTTAGTCTCCTTATCATATCACCCAGAAGAAAAATTCCAGCGGCTAAAAGAAAATGTACATCGGAATTATGGGGATCAGAAAGTAAATCCTGTTAACTAAAACCCAGGTTGTGTGTTCTGCTCCATCCATATCTCATGTCCAATGTCTTGTCGTGGATATAAATAGAAATGTTCTTCCATCACCAAAGATACAAGGAAGCTCCTGATACTAATTATTAGCCAGTCCTAATTATAGTAGCGTGTTTACATGACACCAGAAATTGTGAAATCCAGGATTAGGGAACAGTACGTCCTGCCCTGTAGCCGACCCTCCCTTCCTTCTACATCTCTATAAATGGTGAGTCCTTCACCTGGATGGTTCATATCTCCAGTCCTCAGCAGATATGGCACCGGTGACCGGCTCTCTCATTCTTCTTATTCTGTTCTGTGCAGGAGCCTTAGCAGACGACGATGTAAAACCAGCAATATTACCACCGCCAGGTAATCCTACTGAGCATGTTGACAAGTCACAGGGATGAATGAAGAACCTTCTAAGATGTATCTAAGGGTTGGTTCACATATTTATCTGTCTGTTTAGTTGCTTGTGATGAAATCAACTGATAACCTAGCTGGACTGGAAACAATGCATGCTTAGGAAGAGGTCCAGTGGCAAAGCTGATGCCAACAGCCACCAAACAAAACCTATAAAGTAAAGAATTGTAGCATCGCTTTCCCATTGAGCACTTACTACTAGAGGAAAATGGGAAGTGTTTGCTAGTGTGTGCAGGGGCAAAAAAAACATGCGAACAAGGGGTTATCAAGGATTTTTAAAAATTTGCTCCATAGCAGGGAGATGTCTAAATCCCTTTCCCAATGAATGTTTGGTTTTTCCCACCCTCCTCCCCCCTAAGCTCTGGAACACAATGACAGCAATAGTAAATGATGTGTGAGTGTCACTGACATACGTAGCTGTGGGGAAACACACTTTTGATGGCATTAACATACAGCAACACAATGGCACATGTATTCTGCTTTTTAATATTCTAAAGCTTCCAAAAATTGTCCCTTATTGGGGGCAGATGGTGTTTGGATACAATGCTGCCCATGGTGGCTTGTTGTGAACGAGCCTAAAAAAAATCTTTTTCATTTGGAGTAGCAGCAGTGCAGGGTGGAAGTGGAAAGGGTAGGGTAATAAGAGGCACATGGCTGAAATGGTATCAGCAACTGTTAGAAAGCTCAAATCTATTAATCAGCCTCAGCCCAGAGGAGTGTAAAAATCCTACTGAATCCAGGCTTGCTTTATTTGACAAAATCTGTGTTTTAGACGCTGGCAGAGGACAAATTGCTCTCTCTGGATGTCAACACACCCCATGCCACGCTGAAAACCCTCTCGAGATGACACTGGAGGATGGGCAAAAAAAGACCATAGTGGGACAGTTTGGGCCCCTGTTCCAGTCTGACTGCCCAAAAGTCTATGTGGTCAGGGTATGAGTGTACAGTCATGGCCAAAAGTTTTGAGAATGACACAAATATTCTATTTTCACATGATCTGCTGCCCTCTGGTTTTTATGTGTGTTTGTCAGATGTTTTTATCACATACAGAAATAGAATTGCAATCATATTATGAGTAACAAAAGCTTATATTGACAGTTAGAATGAGTTAATGCAGCAAGTCAATATTTGCAGTGTTGACCCTTCTTCTTCAGGACCTCTGCAATTCTCCCTGGCATGCTCTCAATCAACTTCTGGACCAAATCCTGACTGATAGCAGTCCATTGTTGCACAATCAATGCCTGCATTTTGTCAGAATTTGTAGATTTTTGTTTGTCCACCCGTCTCTTGATGATTGACCACAAGTTCTCAATGGGATTAAGATCTGGGGAGTCTCCAGGCCATGGACCCAAAATCTCTATGTTTTGTTCCCTGAGCCATTTAGTTATCACCTTTGCTTTATGGCAAGGTGCTCCATCATGCTGGAAAAGGCATTGTTGATCGCCAAACTGCTCTTGGACGGTTGGGAGAAGTTGCTCTCGGAGGACATTCTGGTACCATTCTTTATTCATGGCTGTGTTTTTAGAAAAGACTGTGAGAGAGCCGATTCCCTTGGCTGAGAAGCAACCCCACACATGAATGGTTTCAGGATGCTTTACAGTTGGCATGAGACAAGACTGGTGGTAGCGCTCACCTCGTCTTCTCCGAATAAGCTGTTTTGCAGATGTCCCAAACAATCGAAAAGGGGATTCATCAGAGAAAATGACTTTCCCCCAGTCCTCAGCAGTCCACTCCCTGTACCTTTTGCAGAATATCAGTCTGTCCCTGATGTTTTTTCTGGAGAGAAGTGGCTTCTTTGCTGCCCTCCTTGAGACCAGGCCTTGCTCCAAGAGTCTCCAACTCACAGTGCGTGCAGATGCACTCACACCTGCCTGCTGCCATTCCTGAGCAAGCTCTGCACTGCTGGTAGCCCGATCCCGCAGCTGAAACACTTTTAAGGGACGGTCCTGGCGCTTGCTGGTCTTTCTTGGGCGCCCTGGAGCCTTTTTGGCAACAATGGAACCTCTATCCTTGAAGTTCTTGATGATGCGATAGATTGTTGACTGAGGTGCAATCTTTCTAGCTGCGATACTCTTCCCTGTTAGGCCATTTTTGTGCAGTGCAATGATGACTGCACGTGTTTCTTTAGAGATAACCATGGTTAACAGAAGAGAAACAATGATGCCAAGCACCAGCCTCCTTTTAAAGTGTCCAGTGGTGTCATTCTTACTTAATCATGACAGATTGATCTCCAGCCCTGTCCTCATCAACACCCACACCTGTGTTAATGGAGCAATCACTGAAACGATGTTAGCTGGTCCTTTTGAGGCAGGGCTGCAATGATGTTGAAATGTGTTTTGGGGGATAAAGTTCATTTTCTAGGCAAATATTGACTTTGCAATAATTGCTGTTAAGCTGATCACTCTTTATAACATTCTGGAGTATATGCAAATTGCCATTATAAAAACTGAAGCAGTAGACTTTGTAAAAATTAATATTTGGAACATTCTCAAAACTTTTGGCCATGACTGTAGATAGTTGTGAAACTCGGTGTTGAGGTGGGAAGTTTTGGCTTGCTTATTTGCCCTAGTCTGGCACAGCACATGAAATAAAGCTCCATCATGTTAAGGAGACGGAATTGATTACTGCGGCGGCTTCTATTGCTTGTTGAGGTAGGAGGTGAGTGACACTGCAGGGTGTGGAGAGAGGCCTCCATTTCAGAAACGCTGGCATCTGCTTTCCAAAAGCTGTGGAAAGCTCCATACGCAGTGTTTTCTGGTAATAACTTAGTTTGACCTCCTTTCGAATAGAAGAAAGCATTCCCTCATTTTGCTTTGATAGCGAGGGTATAAAAGCATGGCTATCCAGTAATCATCAGACTGCTTGATGCCAGTGATATGTTTATCAATGCATAAGGAAGTAAATCTATTGATTGCCTTTTTGGCCAGCATGCCTGAGGAGCCAGTTCTTTCTGACTGTTGTAGTGGCACGTGTCATCATCATCATCATCATCCTCTTGCTCCTCCTCCAGTGGCTGCTTCTCATCCTCCTTCTCCTCCATGGGAGTTTCTCCTTGAGGACCACAAGCAGCTACAGGACAGACAACAAGATGCCTTATCTGTTCTGCTGCCATCAACTCCTCCTGCTGCATGAGGGGGATAGGCTGCAACATTCTGACCTTGAAGAAATAAATGCTCCCTGCTTAGGAGTTCTAATGCTTGACAAAACTGTTCACAGCTTTCAGGCATGTACAATGTTGAATTCCAGCAAGTTGGAATGTCAGGGTTCCAGATTTAGTGGTAGATTGTTCTTTTGCTGTAAGTCTAGGACAAGGTTCCTTGCCACGTACCGTATGTGTAAGAATGGTTGAAATATGAAGAAAGTTTATGTACTTTAGTAACTGCTTGCCGTGTGGCTCGTCTTGCTCAGGCCAATCAGATCCAACACTGCATGGCAAAGCTTGACTTGACACACGTGATAGAAAAAAGTGGGAGCTGGAGCAACGCTGTTCCCTTCTGCTGTTGAGTATGAGCACGTCTATGGAGAAGAAGGGGAGGAGGTGGATAAGTGTTTACTGTTGAAGCCAGGCTAACACAATCAGGGGTGGGTATAGATCAAAAACATCTATCCTTGTTGCTGGGGTTCTGCCTAGTTGCTGCTGCAAAAACATTGACCCAGTTGTCCATGAAAGACATGCTTTTTCCCTGCAGTTGCAGGAGAGGCTCATGTCCTCTGCCACATGACAGTACACGGCAGGGATGGCCTTTTGGGAGACATAATGGTGGCTATGTATCTTCCAGTGAGACTGAGTACATGTCATATGCTTCTTAATGGCAGCAGACTCTACTAATTGGTATGGCAGCAACTGCAACCTGTCCAGGTGTGAATTATGTTTGCATACCAGCTGATTGATGGGCATGGAGAATTGTTTTCTGTACAGACATTTCCTTATTGAAGCCTGACAATGAAGTGGTGGAGGAAGAGTCTGAGGGGGGTTGCAGAAAGTAAGGACAACAATATGAAAGACACCTTTCTGCCGCGGATGCCGCCTGATTGTTGTAATGGAGACCGGGAGAAGGAGGAACTCTTGTTGCAATAGTTGGTTGCCACCTTTGTCTACATGATGGAGTCATGAAAATTCATGTGCTCCAATGTAGCTGTTATAGCTATGTTGTGTTTGGAAGCTTATTTTATTCTTGCACAGGGCAATTCCTTTGTCTTCCCGCAGTATGGAAAATATGTAACTGCCAGATTGGAAGTAACTGCCAAGCTTGGCTTAGCTATAGCATTTATTAGGCATAATGCATCCACAGTGTCAGCAGCATCACTAGTTCCAGAAGCAGACCCTCTGCAGTCCCTATGGAGATTCTGGCTGTACAACGCCACCTCCACCACACTTCTCTTCTGATATTAACTCATCCTCAGCAGCGCAATTTGGCTCTCAGATCCTGTCAAACACATAATAATCATCCGAGTCCTCACGCTCCCTGCCACTTTTATGAATCTGAGATATATCATGGTAGGCTCTTAGCCCCTCCTGGTTCAGTGCTCTGTTTTTGCCCCAACACCAGTATACAGCTATGCATGGGCTCTCCCGTCTCTTCCTGAACCTCCTTCACGGAGTAGTCCAATTGCTGACTGCTCTCACACAAGTCAGCAACAGGGAGACTATATGCACTAGGGAGTAGTGGGATTTTGTTGAATATTCTTAGGATAAGACAGAGAGGCAAAATAAAATACTCTTCCTTTATCACAAACACATTGAACACACTGCTGCCAACAAGTTACTTTGGGATTAATGCAATATTGGGCCTAATATCTTAT
This sequence comes from Rhinella marina, assembly GCA_900303285.1. NCBI lineage: Eukaryota > Metazoa > Chordata > Amphibia > Anura > Bufonidae > Rhinella > Rhinella marina. The sequence continues at coordinate 11,689 of ONZH01006487.1, read as the reverse complement.
GTGTGTTAAAATAAGCAAATTTAGAGGGGGGGGGGGACTCCTCTCTAGTGTTAAACACAAATTGTCAATCTCCTATTAGATTGTTTCCCTATGTATGCACACCAACACTTGAATTGTCTGGAGATGCTCCAGTATATCAGGTGTTATACTCCTGCCTCCTGGATTTTAAAAGACGTTGTACAATTATGCACCAGGAAATGTCCAGCCCATAATATTAATGACTAGAGATGAGCAAATCTATTTGCCGCTTCGTAGATTCAATACAAATCTTGGAAGTTTTCCACTGTGAAGCGAATCTGGATTTTTTGAGATTCGCTTTGTTAGATTTAAAAATGTTCTTAAAGCTTTCTTCACATTCGCTACTAACTTGTCTGATAAATTGTACGCTAATGTTATGTATAAGTTATTTTATACGCTGATGCGTACAAATTCAGTTAATTTGCAAACTTTTACTGTTAATTCGTTTTTCGTGCGGCAAAATCCCAGGAAGAAAGTGGTCACCTGACCTAGTCGGCAGGGCTTGCTCTGATTGGCTCAGGCTCGGTAAGCCAGTGACGCATCAGTTGTGCTGTGACAGCTGAGACAAGCAAAAGCACTGTGTGTGAAGTTGTGAGACTCTGTTTTGTTAAAATGGGGGTGTAATTGTTCAGGGAATCCATATTACACATATCAGGGATACTGCAGGGCAAGTGCACGGCCAGTGCAGGGCAAGTAATTAATAAGGCAGGGAGAGAGGCAGGGAGAGAGACAAAGACCAGCTGCAGAGCCACAGTCAAGTGAAAAATGTCTGGAATGGATAAGCAAAAGGGGTCCAGTTCCAGCCAGACCTCGAGCTCTAATAAAAAGGAAAAGGTGGCACAGGGCAGCAGTGCCAAAGGACCTATAGCCGGAGCTTCTACTTGTAGAATTTGTAATAGTTGGCCACTGTTCCATCAGGCTAACCTACCAAGGCGCAAAATTGTAGTGGAGGAGAAAGTAGATGAGGTAGTGGAGTGGATGGCACGCTCATCTCAGTCTCAGCCGGATGATCTGCTGTCATCTGCTGATACAGTATCCATATGTAGCCAGGGGTCAGACTCAGAGCGTTCTTCCTGCTCCACCATTTCACTCCAGCAAAGCCCGTCATTTTCATATGCAATTTGTACCCTCATGCATATGTGTTCACTAGTGATGAGCGAACATTCTCGGCCGAACTTGCTGTTCAGCCAAGCATGCCGGCGCTTGGGTCCACTCGGTGTTCACCCAAACACCGAGTGTACTCGAGCACCATGCTCCAGTCCCCTCCCCGTTCGGTGTAACACAATAGTAAACGGATCTGTCATCCATTGATTTTCAATGGAGTTCATGACAGGTTCGTCCTTACCTTTCCCAGCAGCTCCCTCCGTCTTCCTGCTGGAACAGGTCGGGGGCTGCTGGGGAAACATAGTAACATATTAACATAGTTTGTAAGGCCGACAAAAGACATCTGTCCATCCAGTTCAGCCTGTTTTCCTACAAGTTGATCCAGAGGAAGGCAAAAAAAACCCGTGAGGTAGAAGCCAATTTTCCTCACTTTAGGGGGAAAAATTCCTTCCCGACTCCAATAAGGCAATCAGGGAAGGTAAGTTTAACTCAGTATCTGTGTCTGTGTTTTTTTTTTGACCCCTTTAAACCAAGCACCCCTGAGTACTCGTCAAGAGCACCCGAGTACACGAGCACCTGGGTGCTCGATCATCACTACTGTTCACATAAGTTGCGTACCTTTAACAACTGTACGTTCGCTATTAGTGCGTGAATTTTCGCAAAACACCACATAATAACGTATGATTTGTACGCAGCTTCGACGAATAGATTCGTATAAATAATAATCTATTGAAAACTTTGACGAATATTCGGCGAAGCGAATTTCGGATCATTCGCTCATCTCTATTAATGACCTATCCTAAAGTTAGGACAATATCTGATCGGCGTGGATCCGACACCGGGCACCTCCACCAATCACCTCAAAGACAAGGAGGTGTCGTTCCATGCGAGCTTTGCTTCCTCATCATCACACTATGCCTCATCTCCAATGGAGCAGTGACTTACTGTCATTTCAGGCACCCGCTCCATTCACTTGAATGGAGCGGGTACCTGTATTGTCTGTAGTGTCTGGGTCCTCTGCCTCCTCTTCCTCATGGCCCTGTAGATCCTCTGGCTGCTCCTGCTCCTCCTCTCCTGTCACCTGGGTAGAGAAGCTACTCATTTCTCTAGGCATTATTTGCTCTCCAATGTCCTCCTCCTCCAGTTCAGCCCCCACAGGGCTCATGTGGCTATGAGATGTATTTGCCACATCTCCTGTCCCCTGACCAGCCAGATTTAAGTGCATCTTTTCCAGGATATGAATAAGTGGAATGACATTGTTCATCCCATAGTCCTGGCGACTGACAAATAAAGTGGCCTCCAAAAAGGGCACAATCAAATGGCAGGTGTCACGCATGAGCTGCCACTGGCTGACATTGAAGTTACACAAAGGAGTACCTCCGTCTGCTTGGATCATCAAGAAATCGTTTATGGCCTTTCTCTGTTTGTACAGTCAGTCAAACATATGGAGGGTGTAATTCCAACGGGTGGAAACGTAGCATATCAGCCTATGTTGGGGGATGCCGTTCTGCCGCTGTAGCTCAAGGAGGGTGTGCTTGGTGGTTTAGGAGTGGCTGAAGTGCATGCAAAGTTTTCTGGCTATTTTTAGGATGTCTTACAGATGGGTAGAAGACTTTAGGAACCGCTTGACAACCAGATTGAACACGTGCGCCATGCATGTTCTTCTCGTTGTCGATCACTATTGTTCGAATTTTGAGTTGTCGTAGGGAAAGCCAGGATTGGATTTCTTGATAAATGACGCGGAGCAGTTCTTCCCCTGTGTGACTCCATTCACCCAGGCAAATGAGGAGTAGAACTGCGTGACACCGCTGTGCCCTGCACATGTGGTATGCTGGTGGGGCACTGTGAATTGTTTCTGCCGTGTAGGTTGAGAAAATGGTGGAGGATGAGGAGGCAGACATTGTCAAAGGAGCGACAGCATGAGAACGTGGAGGTGGAAGCAGCATGGCCTAGCCAAGTTGCTGGTTTGGCTGTGCAGGAACCACATTTACCCAGTGGGACGTAAAGGACATATACTGTCCCTGACTGTAATTAGAGCTTCACACATCTGCGCTGCAGTAAATTCTGGCAGACACCGACAGGCTCAAGGACTGGCCCACCTTCTGTTCTACATATTTGTGCAAGGCTGGTACTGCCCATTTGGCAAATAAATGACGGCTTGGAACTCTCCACCTCGGCTTGGCACAAGCCATCAGTTCTCTGAAAGGTTAAGAATCCACCACTTGGAAAGGGAGGGACTGCAGCACCAGGAACTTGGCAAGGAGCACGTTCAGCTTCTGCGCCATTGGATGTGTACACATATACTGCTGTCTCTTGGCAATGGCTTCACTGATTGATTGCTGACTGAATGACTGATGAGGAGTAGGAGGAGTAACAGGAGCATCTGATGATGGGAAGGAAAAACAGCTCCCTTTGGCTGAGGTGGTGGAGCCTTGACTGCATGAAATCTGTTGGGCGCCACTGGGTGATGCTGTGGATGCTGTGGCTGCTGCTGCAGGTCCGACCACCACACTGGAGCCACTGTTCTCCCAGGCCACTTTATGGTGATGCTGAATGTGTTGATGCAGGGCCATGATACCACCATTGGCACCGTGGCCACGCTTTACCTTCTGCCCACAAATTCTACAAATAGCTAGGTTGACCTCACCCGGCGGCTTAATGAAAAACTGCAATACCGCCGAGTACGTGAATTTACACGTCGACAATCGCCGCTGACTGGCTGCTACTGCCGCTGACTCCTTGAACCCCTGCACCACTACTTTCTGGCCCGGTATGCTCTTGCAAAGCGGGTGGTCTACCTCGGGCACGTTTGGCTCCCAACCTCCCACTGCTGCCACCCTGCTGACTCTCGGCCACGCTAGCGACTTGCTGGCTCCATCGCTGCCTCATGAGCAAGCTGCCACCCTCTTCTCCTGATGATGAGGAAGGCCCTAATTCACCCGGCTCCCAAGTGTGATCGGTTTCATCATCATTGAGTAGTGTCTGAACATCACTGATATCCTCCTCGACTGTCTGTGGGTCAGGACCGTGTGCAACCCTAGCTCCGACACCAATCTCCTCATCACTACTTGTCTGCCTAACTGAGGAAGCTGTAGATGTCTCTTTCACATCTTGACTGGCCAGTATCTGCTGACTGTCCTGACTAGTAACTTGTCCTCACTGTAAAGTGGAGCTGAGCCCACAGCATACAGTACTTCTCTGGCTGAGGGAACAGAAAAGGACAGAGGCAGGTTGAGGACAGGTGAGCGCACTGGACCAGCTCCCGAGCCATGTAAATTAAGGGTTGTGTTCTGACAAACCCACGGATTCTTGGCTGGGCGTGTCTGATGTCATTTGGAATGAAGTCGAAGACCGAGTCAACCATTCAAGAACCGTTGGGTTGCTGGTCAAGACCCGACCGCTAGATGATACCGGGAGCTCAGGCCTCTCAAAGTGACCTCTGCTGCCACTCCACCTTACTCTGCTGCGACCTGTGCCTGCACTAGAAACATTTAGGCCTCTGCCAGTCCCCTGTACAGGGCCTGTCACTTCTCTGTCTCATATACTGTTAGATCAAATAAATAAATAAAAAGGAAATTAAAACAAGCTACAAAGGGCTGTAATTTTCCCACTTCATCACACAACGGCTAATAAGTCTCTTGCCACCACTACTAACCTAAGTTTTCCAAAATTTAACTTTGGCGCTTTAGGCCAAATCAACCTTTTTTTTTGCTACTACTACACGCTACAAAGGGCTGTAATTTCCCAACTTCAGCACAGAGCGAATAATACGTTTTTTTGCAACACTAATATATGATATTTATAGTGTATAACTTTGGAGCTGTAGGCCAATAAAAACTTTTTTGCCACTAATACACACTACAAAGGGCTGCCATTTTCACCACTGCCACCACAGCTAATATGCCTTTTCTGTTTTCCAACAGTAAAAAAAGCAAAAGGGGCTGTACTAAATGTAACTACAGCGCACAAGGGTTAACACAACCCCTATAATCAGAATTACAGAGGCAAACCTGACATGAGCAGTTGTATCATGGCAATTTTAAATTCCAGTCATTGAAACCAAGGTGTAATAAAATTTTTCCTATTAACCTGTTGTTGCACTTCTTTCCAGATCTCACACTGTCTCTAAACACACCAATAGAATCCTGTTATGCTTCAATACTTCCCTCCCTATTCTTTCTCTGCACTTCTATTCAGCAATATATACGTTTGAACAACTTTTCTAACACTTTCGCTAGCACCTGCAAATGTCTCTCCATGCACTGAATTCACTGTAGAATGACAGAATCTAAAATGGTTGAGGGTATTTATAGGGCTGTGACATCACAGGGCTGGCTGGCTGCTGATTGGCTGCATGCATGACATTGTGGGTGATGAATCCCTCCCTTATGTTCCTTGTTCCATGTCCAAACACGTACAGCAGCCATTTTAGTGAGAAAAAAAAAAAGAATTGGTTACCATGAATCTCCAGGAAATTTGGATTCAGTGTGAATCTAATAATTCCTGAAATTCAGATTGAATTCCACTTCATCAGCTTTGATTCGCTCATCTCTAGCTATTGCCTGTCCTCTGGAGTGTAACATAATCTCCTTTCTTATTTTTTATTTTCTCGGTACCACCAGTGAAGCCGGGGACTTGTCCCAAAGTCACTATTCGGAAAAGTTGCGGCATAGTGCCACCTCGAACCTTGTGCTTTGCTGATCATCAGTGTCCTGGAAGGCAGAAATGCTGTAAAGATTTCTGTGGTGATGTGAAGTGCACCGACCCTATAGGTAAGTGACAGATAAGTGCTGATCTCCTCTGATCTGCAGGTCCATCCACAAGTTTTATATCTTTCGTTCACAGTTCTCTACCACATTGTGCTGCACCCATGAGAGGAGCTGCTGCTCCAGGCCTCTACACAGTATGGCTATTATGTTCTCTTTGTCGATAACTCAGAACCTTCCTGATCAAATATCTTTTATTTTTTTCTTTTAAAATACTAATCCAGAAACTTCCTTGATAATACCAAGCAAATCAATATATACGTACAAAATGTGTAATAATCATCTCACTATAATACCCACATCTGATGAATAAGTACGGCCATCCACAGAAATAATGGAGGACAACAAGGTTTTAGTGATGCCTCCACAAGGCCTCATGTCTGACTTACAGCTCAGTGGGTGAGGTCATGGATTACCCTGGACCATAGTATCCTCTCCCTGCGATGTCCCTATGATGATCCCTGCCTACCAGGGGAGCACCCGCCCCGACTGCTGCCACCCTACTTCTCTGTGGCTACACCCTATGTCCTACCTGAGTGGCCCTGAAACAAAGTCTTGACAGGTTTCCCTAGTTGATCCGCAGTTCCTCAGGGGACCAAAGTGCAGGTCAGACATGTTATCTTCTGATGAGTCTGACACCAGGATGTACTGGTGAGCGGACTGCTCGTGTCAATGCACTCACGTTGCCTTCTTCTGGTCCAGTTACTGTGATGTATAAGTCCTAAACTGGGCAATAACCACAATCCATGTGCCATTACTTCAACAAAGCCAATTACACACGTGTCATCCTCAATGCCCGACCACCAAGCATGGTATTGACCAGGTACATCATGCCGAGGTTCCCAGGAAAATCCTGCCAGGAAATCTTATGTACAAAATGATTTAAATGGAGGAGAGAGAATTATAGGGAATATAGTAGTAATGTAAAGGTTGTGCCAAGCTTTGAGGGTTGTTTACCTATTTCTAGGTGATGAACCTTCCTCAAGTAATATCTGTATTGACCAAACGTCATCCCATTTGGCCTGAATGAAGTAGAAGAGGTCCAATCAGATGGTTAAGCTTGCTGTTATATTTCTCATTGTGACATATGGAGATGGTGAAGAGCGAGATTATTAGACCATTTGTAGCAGTTAGGCGATGGACAAGCAGCCTAGCCCTCATCGTAAGAAGTCCTCTGGGGCAGGTACACTCACACATATACAGTAGTCAGGGACAGGTGTGCTTTTTGTATTGTTTGTCCGTTGCTCGCCCAAACACTGTATTCGGCCGAACACAGCGTGCGTTCAAGCGCCATGCTCGAGTTCCCTCCCCGCACGTTTCTTGGCTGCAACGCAGCCAATCAGCATGCGGGGAGATGCTGGCAATTACTGTAATGCCGTAGCCATATTGGCGTCATCGGGTACAATCAGGGGCGTACATAGAAATCACTGGGCCCCATAGCAAGAATCTAAATTGGGCCCCCATTCCCCTTTTATAGCACATCACAATACCCATTCCAGACCTCTCCCTTTGTTCCATGAACTATGCTTACTGCTGCATTTTATAATGTATACCATATAATGCATATACAGCAAAGTACTGATATGTGAGGTACGAGGTATAATATATGCAGTGTGTTCAGGTATATAGTATATACTGTAGTGTACTGATATGTGAGGTATGAGGTATAATATATGCAGTGTGTTCAGGTATATAGTATATACTGTAGTGTACTGATATGTGAGGTACGGGGTATAATATATGCAGTGTGTTCAGGTATATAGTATATACTGTAGTGTACTGATATGTGAGGTATGAGGTATAATATATGCAGTGTGTTCAGGTATATAGTATATACTGTAGTGTACTGATATGTGAGGTACGGGGTATAATATATGCAGTGTGTTCAGGTATATAGTATATACAATAGTGTACTGATATGTGAGGTAATGCGTATAATATATACAGTGTGTTCAGGTATATAGTATATGCAATAGTGTACTGATATGTGAAGTATGGGGTATAATATATGCAGTGTGTTCAGGTATATAGTATATACTGTAGTGTACTGATATGTGAGGTATGAGGTATAATATATGCAGTGTGTTCAGGTATATAGTATATACTGTAGTTTACTGATATGTGAGGTATGAGGTATAATATATGCAGTGTGTTCAGGTATATAGTATATACTGTAGTGTACTGATATGTGAGGTATGAGGTATAATATATGCAGTGTGTTCAGGTATATAGTATATACTGTAGTGTACTGATATGTGAGATATGAGGTATAATAGATGCAGTGTGTACAGATATATAGTATATACTGTAGTGTACTGATATGTGAGGTACGAGGTATAATATATGCAGTGTGTTCAGGTATATAGTATATACTGTAGTGTACTGATATGTGAGGTATGAGGTATAATATATGCAGTGTGTTCAGGTATATAGTATATACAATAGTGTACTGATATGTGAGGTACGAGGTATAAGATATGCAGTGTGTTCAGGTATATAGTATATACTGTAGTGTACTGATATGTGAGGTACGGGTTATAATATATGCAGTGTGTTCAGGTTTATAGTATATGCAATAGTGTACTGATATGTGAGGTACGAGGTATAATATATGCAGTGTGTTCAGGTATATAGTATATACAGCAGTGTACTGATATGTGAGATATGAGGTATAATAGATGCAGTGTGTACAGATATATAGTATATACAGCTGTATACTGGTATGTGAAGTATGAGGTATAATATATGCAGTGTGTTCAGGTATATAGTATATACTGTAGTTTACTGATATGTGAGGTACGGGTTATAATATATGCAGTGTGTTCAGGTATATAGTATATACAGCAGTGTACTGATATGTGAAGTATGAGGTATAATATATGCAGTGTGTTCAGGTATATAGTATATACTGTAGTTTACTGATATGTGAGGTACGGGTTATAATATATGCAGTGTGTTCAGGTATATAGTATATACAGCAGTGTACTGATATGTGAAGTATGAGGTATAATATATGCAGTGTGTTCAGGTATAGAGATGAGCGAGTAGTGAAATATTCGAAAGTTCGAAATTCGATTCGAATAGACCGTGAAATTCGACTATTCGACCGAATATCGAATCCCATTAAAGTCTATGGGAAAAAAATGCTCACCACTTGGAAATCTCAATTCGACCACTTGGAGGTCACCAAGTCCACCCTGGAACCTCAGAAAAGGATGCCAACACTGCTGGAATGCAACTGGGACAGCAGGGGAAGCATGTCTGGGTGCATATAACGTGCCCAAGTCGCACTATTACGCCACTATCACAGCCTCTCAACAATACACTCCAAACACAATCTAACCTCTCTGTAAAGTGAGACCATACAAGGAAACCTTCTTTCCTCTACATTGCCATGTACCCCAAGCCAAACTAGACAAAAAAGAAGATAAAATTCTGCACCCCTTAAAATCACGTTGCCTATGACAACCACAGATGGCATAGGCAAGGGGGAAAGCAAATAGACCCCACCCCTAATTGTCATTGTGTGTGTGTGTGTGTGAGATGTGGTCAGACATGTCTTCTTTAAAATGTAAAAACAACTCAAACACATGCAGAAGCCTTAAAATGCCCCAATTGTTGGCGCTTGAGATGTCAGTGACCCGACCTGGCCCAGTGTCATGTCTAGCAGGTAAAGCAGTGGGGATGTTGAGGGATGCGTAGGACCGCAAAAGGCAGGAAGAGGCCGTGGGCTGGCCAGAGGCTCATGGAAAATTTTGTGGAGGCCCAAGAGGTGAGACGTCTTAAAATTGTGTGGAGGCTAAAGAGGTGAGACCTCTTAAAAATTATGTGGAGGCCCAAGAGGTGACACCTCTTAAAAATTATGTGGAGGCCCAAGAGGTGAGACCTCTTAAAGATTTTGTGGAGGCCCAAGAGGTGAGACCTCTTAAAGATTTTGTGGAGGCCCAAGAGGTGAGACCTCTTAAAGATTTTGTGCAGGCCCAAGAGGTGAGACCTCTTAAAGATTTTGTGCAGGCCCAAGAGGTGAGACCTCTTAAAGATTTTGTGCAGGCCCAAGAGGTGAGACCTCTTAAAGATTTTGTGGAGGCCCAAGAGGTGAGACCTCTTAAAGATTTTGTGGAGGCCCAAGAGGTGAGACCTCTTAAAGATTTTGTGGAGGCCCAAGAGGTGAGACCTCTTTAAAATTATGTGGAGGCCCAAGAGGTGAGACCTCTTAAAGATTTTGTGGAGGCCCAAGAGGTGAGACCTCTTAAAGATTTTGTGGAGGCCCAAGAGGTGAGACCTCTTTAAAATTATGTGGAGGCCCAAGAGGTGAAGAGGTGAGAACTCTAAAGATTTTGTGGAGGCCCAAGAGGTGAGACCTCTTTAAAATTTTGTGGAGGCCCAAGAGGACCTCTAAAGATTTTGTGGAGCCCAAGAGGTGAGACCTCTCTTAAAGATTTTGTGGAGGCCCAAGAGGTGAGACTCTTAAAGATTTTGTGGAGGCCCAAGAGGTGAGACCTCTTAAAGATTTGTGAGGTGACCCAGGCCCAAGAGGTGAGACCTCTTAAAGATTTTGTGCAGGCCCAAGAGGTGAGATCTCTTAAAGATTTTGTGCAGGCCCAAGAGGTGAGACCTCTTAAGATTTTGTGGAGGCCAAGAGGTGAGACTCTTTAAAATTATGTGGAGGCCAAAGAGGTTAGACCTCTTAAACATTTTGTGGAGGCCCAAGAGGTGACACCTCTTAAAATTTTGTGGAGGCCAGAGGTGAGACCTTAAAGATTATGTGGAGGCCAAGAGGTGAGATGTGGAGGCCCAAGAGGTGAGACTCTTAAACATTTTGTGCAGGCCCAAGAGGTGAGACCTCTTAAAAATTATGTGGAGGCCCAAGAGGTGAGACCTCTTAAAAAATTTGTAGGCCCAGAGTGAAGTGAGCCAAGAGGTGAGACTCTTAAACATTTTGTGCAGGCCCAAGAGGTGAGACCTCTTAAAAATTATGTGGAGGCCCAAGAGGTGAGACCTCTTAAAATTTGTGTGGAGGCCCTAAGAGGTGAGACCTCTTAAAACTTTTGTGCAGGCCCAAGAGGTGAGACCTCTTAAAATTATGTGGAGGCCCAAGAGGTGAGACCTCTTAAAAATTATGTGGAGCCCAAGAGGTGAGACCTCTTAAAAATTATGTGGAGGCCAAGAGGTGAGACCTCTTAAAAAAGGCCCAAGAAGATGTGAGAGCCTCTTAAAGATTTGTGGAGCCCAAGAGGTGAGACCTCTTAAAGATTTTTGTGGAGGCCCAAGAGGTGAGACCTCTTAAAGATTTTGTGCAGGCCCAAGAGGTGAGACCTCTTAAAGATTTGTGGAGGCCCAAGAGGTGAGACCTCTAAATTTTGTGGAGGCCAGAGGTGAGACCTCTTAAAGATTTTGTGGAGGCCCAAGAGGTGAGACTCTTAAAGATTTTGTGGAGGCCCAAGAGAGACCTCTTAAAGAGAGGCCCAAGAGGTGAGACTCTTAAAGATTTTGTGCAGGCCCAAGAGAGTGAGACCTCATTTTGTAGAGTGAGACCTTATGTTGGACGAGGTGGAGGCCCCAAGAGGTGAGACCTCTTAAAAATTATGTGGAGCCCAAGAGGTGAGACCTCTTAAAAATTATGTGGAGGCCCAAGAGGTGAGACCTCTTAAACATTTTGTGCAGGCCAAGAGGTGAGACCTCTTAAAAATTATGTGGAGGCCCAAGAGTGAGACCTCTTAAACATTGTGCAGGCCCAAGAGGTGAGACCTCTTAAAATTATGTGAGGCCCAAGAGGTTGAGACCTCTTAAAATTATGTGGA
>ONZH01006486.1:0-44275 GCA_900303285.1 Rhinella marina | reverse complement strand
GCTGCAGCGAATGCCCTCCTTCCACTGAGTTAGGATCTGGAATAGAATCATATACACGTTTATGCAAACTGGTGAGATGTTTCTGGAGTGCCCCCACATATTCAGTTAGATCTGAGTGTTGCATCTGTGCCTGCTGAGGAAAGTATAAACCTGTTTTTGGGGCGTGTCCAAATAAAATCTCATATGGACTCAATCCCTCCTTTCCTCGAGGAGTAGTTCGCACAGAATATAGAGCCAAAGGGAGGCACTCTACCCATGATTTCCTGTTTCTCTCATGGCTTTCTGAATTTTAAGTTTGATCGTCCCATTAAGTCTTTCCACCTTTCCGCTGCTTTGAGGCCTGTAGGGGGTGTGCAAAGCCTGATCTATCCCAAGAGCTCTTAAAATTTCTTGTAGTACCTCACCGGTGAAGTGGGTACCCCTGTCGCCTTTCAATGGTTTCAGGCACACCGTATCTACAGACAACTTCAGAAAGAATTTTCCTCGCAGTGTTCTTGGCGGTTGCCTTTGCGACTGGCCAAGCTTCTGGCCACCCTGAAAAGAGATCTACACAGACCAAAACATCCGTATACGTACCAACCCTTGGCAGTTGAATGTAATCAATTTGCAGTCGCTGAAATGGATAAGCTGCCCTAACCATATGCCTTTTTGCAACTCGCACAGTCTTGCCAGGATTATGACAGGCACATATCATGCAGCCTTGCACAAATCTGGTAGCAGCACTGCTGAATCCCGGGGCCACCCACCACTTGGACACTATCTCACACATTCCTTCTCGTGACACATGTGTCCTTCCGTGCACCAATTGTGCCATCATGGGGAACAAAGTTCCAGGCAGGCACCACTTCTTTTCTGTTTTCCAAACTCCATCCTCCTTAGCTGCACCCAAGGCTTCCCACTGCTTCTTTTCAGCTTGTGGGGCCTGCTCCTGCAATTTTTGTAACAGGGCTAAGTCTACAGGACCTGTCTCCCCAACAGTCATAATAGAAGCCTTCTCTTGTTCTAGGGGGAGCAGGGCAGCAGCCTTTGCAGCCTCATCAGCCATTCTGTTTCCCTTGGCCTCAGGAGTGTTTTCTCTTGTGTGTGCCTGCACCTTGATAATACCCACCTGAGAGGGAAGTGTGAGTGCCTCAAACAGTTCTTTCACACTTTCAGCATTCTTAATGGGTTTTCCCGTGGACCCAACAAAATCCCTGCTTTTCCAGATAGGGCCATAATCGTGTGCAATACCAAAGGCATACCTAGAGTCTGTGTAAATATTTGCAGTTTTACCTTTTGCCAGCTTACACGCCTCAGCGAGTGCCTTCAGCTCCGCCTCTTGTGCTGACATAGAGGGTGGGAGTGGCTGTTTCTTTATTACCTCTGTCAGGGTGGTAACGGCAAATCCGGTTTTGTAGACCCCCTCGTGGTGATATCGGGACCCATCTACAAAGAACTCAAAATCTGGGTTAGTCAAAGGATCTTCTGTTACATTGTCTAGTGTACGCATTTCTATTTTCATCAGTTCAGTACAATCATGCTGTTCCCCTGGGTACTGTGGGATCAGATGTTCTGGGAATTTTCCTCCCATTCATAGGGACACTCACTGTCTGCCCCTGCCTGCACTTTGTCCCACTCTTTCTCAAATGTCTGCCATTGCTCACTTAACTGCCTTTCTTCTTCCTCCCCATTTGGACCCTGCGGAAGCAATGTAGCAGGGTTCAACACAGTACAACGTTTGATGGTAAGATTGGAAGGGGTAAGGAGGCTGGTTTCATACTTAGTGAGTCGTGAGGCAGACATGTGTTTGGTGTGAGTCTGATTAAGTATCTCACTGACCGCATGTGGCACCATAAGTACCAAGGGGTAATCAAGGACTATGTCAGTAGCCTTATCCTTCAACATAGCAGCTGCTGCAATAGCCTTGATACATGAAGGGGAACCCCTAATGACAGGGTCAAGCCTACCAGAATAGTATGCTACTGGTCGGTGTTTTCCACCATGTAGCTGTGTAAGTACACCTTGAGCATGCCCATCGGACTCATGACAGAACAGAAAAATGTTTTCTTGTAATTTGGAAGTCCGAGGGCAGGGGCGGAGACTATGGCTTCTTTGAGCTGTTGTATTGCAGACTCATCCTCAGGGGAAAGCATAAAAGGTTGTCGGTTAAGAGCATCATACAAGGGTTGCATCAATGAGGATGCAGAGGGAATCCATTCTCTACAATACCCCACAAGTCCCAGGAAAATTCTAAGTTGCTTAGCAGTCTTAGGGAGGGGAGAGGATAGGATAGTATCCCTACGATCCTGAGACAAATGCTTTTTTCCCATGAGTGATACAGTGACCAAGAAATACAACTCTTGTTGAACAGAACTGAAGTTTGTCTTGGATGCTTTGCACCCATTTTCAGCTAAATAACACATGAGAGAGACAGAATCTTCTCGACATGTTTCAGCTGTGTCACAACAGAGCAGTAAATCATCGACATACTGAAGTAAGACAGTGTCTTCATGGCGAGGAGCCCATCCTTGTAGGACCTGATGTAATGCCTGATTGTACTGATTTGGTGAGTTTTTCCCCCCCTGCGGGAGGCAGGTCCAGCAAAGCTGCTCATGGTTATGAGTGAAAGCAAAAAGCAGCTGACTTTCCTGGTCCAATGGTACAGAGAAGAATGCATTTGCTAAATCAATCACAGTAAACCAGACCGCAGTATGAGGTATTTGTGAGAGCAAGGTGTGGGGGTTTGGGACAACTGGGGTGTCTGCTTCTGTGATATCATTTATGGCCCTAAAGGTCATGAACCATCCTATAAATTACAGGTTGACCTTTGACTGTCTTCTTCTTAACTGGGAACAAAGGTGTATTGTACGGAGAGACGCATTTACGCAACACTCCTGCCTTCAAATATTCTTTAATTTGCAAGTCCAAACCTTGCATCTGAGATAGACTAAGTGGGTATTGCTTCAATTTTGGTTTAGCACTCCCTGGAAGTACTTTTACTTTGACTGGGTTACTGGCATACGACCAACATCTGTCTTGTCTGCTGCCCAAAAGGATGAGGCACCACTGCTAATAATTCATCATTGACAGATTCCAAGCTGTGGTGTAAATTACCATACAGAACTGCACACATTGCATTCAAAACATCGTCACCCAGTGGACTAGTGACTGTCATCTGTCCATCTGAGCCATACTGGATAACAGCCTGTATGGCTGAGAGGACATCAGCTCCTAATAGATTTACAGGACAGGTTTCTGAAACCAAAAATTGTGTCACTATCTCCTGTGTGTCACGAAGCTTAACTGCTAATGGTACAGTTTCCTGTAAAGTAATTGTTGTACCAGAGAGGCCAGTCCCAGGCATCTTGTTAGAGGTCATATATTCAGATGGAACTATCCCTGATGACAATATGGAGCGGCTGGCCCCCGTATCCACTATGCAATTAATGTGCCTCCCCCAGGGCATGGTAACGTCAATAATGGTAGATGGACCAGTCTTGTTAGGTACCTGCAGGGCGGCTATAGGGATAGAGGAGGATAAGGGGCTGCCTGTTTCCTATTGAGGGGAGGAAGCAATCCCAGCCATCTGCATAACAGATTTTTGGACACTTGATCCTACCATCTGAGGACATTCTCTTCTGAAATGTCCTTCCTTCCCACATTGGAAACAAGTAGTTTGTCTGAACTTATTCCGACCCCTTTGTCCTTTCCATTTCTGTCCTATCTTCTGATCACTCATCAACATGATCATATTCATCGGAGTTGGCTTTTTCTTTTTCTTTTGCTGTTCTTCAATACCCTTAACTACTAAGAGCGTTTGATTGACATCAGTCTCAAAACATTCTGGTCTGATTTTCATCAACTCATCTTTCAATGAATTCCTTAATCCATGAATAAAACAGGTCCTAAATAATCCTTTGTCTCTAGGGGAATCCAAATCATGTCCCTGATCAGTAAAGGCCATCTGCAGTCGGGTAAAGAAATTTTGGGCAGTTTCATCAGAATCCTGACGGACATTCTGAACGCTATAACTTCCACCCTCAATCTTCTTATCTACCCATCTCTGAAGGACCCTAAGAAATTCTTGGCCTGAGAATTCATCATCTATCACTGTCCCTTCCTGATCTTCCTTAAGTTGCTCAATTTGCCTAAGGAAAGGATTACCTCTGGCTGTAGATGTAAGACATGCCAGATCAGACCAAGTAGCTTTGTAAGTAGTGCACAGGGTATGATATTTCCGGTAAAAGCCCATGGGGTCCTTGCTAGGATCAGGAAGTGATCCCACGATAGCAATTTGCTCAGAAGGAGACCATGGACGATACCAGGTTGTCTGGGCAGTACTACCCTGGGGACCCATTGTGGTTTGCACGACCACAGGATACCCAGTGACTGGAGTCACTGGTAAAGGGAAACTGGAGGCAGACATATTATTCCCTCCTGGCATAGTACGTATTTGTTGTACCATTATTCTAAATCCGCACTGTACACAATGCTGACCCTCTCTTAGATATTTAATCTGATAGCAAATTCTGCATCTTCCCAGCTTTAAATGTGCCGCAGTACGACATGTATCTACATAAGAGGGTGGGCATGGCACAGATGAACTAGTAGTTTCAGAGGGGTTAAAACTATCAAGGGTTAACATACTACTCTCATTCATTGGAATTTCAGGATATAGATTGGGAGCAGAGGAAATTGAACTGGTGTTAGTTTCAGCTGAGGTTAAAGGTGCTGGAGACAAGGGAGGGGGTGTAGTAGGAGAGACTTCTCCAAGCTGAGGAGCTCTAATTGTGTCTACCAGCTGTCGCTCAGTGGCTGTAGCAGCTGTGTGCTCCTCGTCCTCCTGCAAATCGTAAAAATATATCTGACACCCTTTTTGTTCAACCAACTTCTCAATATAGCCTCGCTTTTTCATTTCCTCACATACCTTGATCCACGCATCTATTTGATTACTCACTCCTTGCTTTCTAATCCAGGGGCCTTCATCTCTCAGGAAATTTTTCCACACTTTTAAGCTCAAGCATCCATCTGGAGGCATCTGAGCTCTTTTAGTTATCTTTAGTAGGTCTTTTACTGCCTTTTCTCCACATTGATTCTTAACTATCTCGGCTGCTGTGACACCCAGTCCACCATTTTGGACATTTTGAGCTGGCCCGGCACTTTTCGACCCTGACGCTCCCATCCTTAGGACTACTCCAGAAGGCGGCCTTTCCTTCCGTTCACCTAATGGAACTACTTGCTCAGGCGTCCTTCACTCCTCTGTTCCTGAATCCTGCAATTTGCGCTAATTGCCAGGAACAGCAGAAGTAGCCACATCAACAGCCTCAAAAGTCACCAGCACAAAACAGTCAGAATATGCAGCCCTTCTAACAATATGATATCCTGAACCACCACAGGCCCCTGGTATGTAGAACACCACTATAGATCTGTGACCACTATTTCTAATTCACTTCCCAAGTGTTTTTGTCCTATATCCTTTCAGAAATCCTTTTTCACACAAATCCTATCTTTCCTCCGGCTGGGTGCGCCCTTAACATGGGTCACAGTCCAGAACCACGAAGGAACTAACCCGACTCGCGGGCAGGAACCTGTCAGATTCCTGTCACTTCTTCAGAGATCAACTTGCATCATGATCTTTACACACTTAAAAGGAAGCCTTGAAACTCAGTAATCCTCGGACACTGCCGTTTGGAAATGAGTAAGGAATCCTTTCAGGGGTGTGTAAATATTGATCACAACTCAAGCGCTCCCGTATCTCAGTCACACAGCAATCACGCAGTCACATATTCAGCTACCTAACTGTTAAACATTCATACAAACCCACAGACAATGGAGTGTTCAAATCCCACAGAATCAACAAGATGACAATACCTGGACAGCAGCTAATACAAGGGGGAAGGCACAGTAAGAATCAAAGGTCTTACTCACCGGTGAAATGTGCAATTCCCTGTTGTCCTATTAGCCACGGTCCTCAATCGATTGTCATGTGGATTACTGGCTGGGATCCCGGACGAGCCCCCAGGATGTCAATGCAATTTGTCGCTCTTAATCTAGAGCGTCCTCATTGTCTGTGGGTGCCAAATTTTGTATAAGAGTTTCTCCCCCTGGGAGTTGGTTTAGGAGATGCCGGCCGTGAAGAGACAGAACAGACAACAGGTGTTGTATATGTCTCCTCTCTAGGGGACGCCACAATTGCTTTATTTATAGTGTAGTAGCCTGGGCTGTTTGAAAGCCCTCCCCTTTCCATTTTGGGGATGACAGTACACTCCTTACCATACATATACATAGCTTGAAGTCATCTATTCTTGTACAAGGACAAGGTACAGATAATGGGCCATGTGCTCATATATATATAGCATAGGAAAAGGTCACATCTCTACTATGAGCTCAAACTGGCATATAACTAAGTTCAATAATACACAAATATATTATTGCATTCACACAATTTACCCAGGTAGGGGACATATTAGATATTGTACTGATTTTTTTTTAGATCTTCTTTTAATTGCATTCTGCGATAGATGGGAATCGAACCTGGGTCAACTGCTTGGGAAGCAGCTATGCTCACCACTTTACCACCAACAGCCACAGCAATGGATAAGAACAGATACTAAACTTGATGTCAGCTGCAGTGCCAGCATGAGCAGTGGTGTCACCTGCAGGCGGTGATGGACCTTTGTTGCACCTAGTTGGGTGCCTCCCTAACATGTGATGGGTATTTGCCTCGCCTTTCTTGGTCTGGGTGAGCACAATTGCCATGAGGTTAACCACCAGGCTGTTGCCTGAGAATTTGGGGTAATGGTGGGATTAAGCAGACTCAGAGGCATCCATGCATGCTTCCCCTGCTGTTTCCTGTCCATTTCCGTGGTGTTTCCATCATTTTCTGAGGTTTCCAGGTTTTCACCCAGCCTTCCCTAGGCAGAGCCTTGGTCCCCTGCAAAAATGCTCGAGTCTCCCATTGACTTCAATGGGGTTCGTTATTCGAAACGAGCACCCGAGCATCGGGAAAAATTCGACTCGAATAACGAGCACCCGAGCATTTTAGTACTCGCTCATCTCTAATTAAGAAGTAATAGTTGTGTATATGGAAAGAAAGGGTACTCATCCTCTCGGCTATGGAGTCGCTTATAGGTAGTCCAAGTTACGAATCTCTCGACCGGCTGCAGTTTTTTCAATGTTGATCTGTACATCTTGAAAAGACATGAAATATCAAAACATGTAAAACAAGTAAAAAGAGAAAAACAATGGTAGCAAGACGAACGTAACAAGAATATTAGGAGTATTTCTAGGTCAGTGTCAAGGGACGCGGACCTAGGGTTCTTAATGAACTGGTAGGGGGGCGGGGGGTAATGGGGAATTTAACCATTTGAACCTGCTAGTCTACTTTGGAATAAATCCTTTATTGTGGGTTTTACCAGTGGCGAACTCAATCTCAACAATAGAGATGGAGCCACCAGGAAAACTCACCCAGACATCATGGCTACCAGGGGTGGACACCTCTTAGGTCATGTTAGGAGGGGTAGATGGGGTGAGGATATGACCAGGCTATTATCAGATCTGTTTATGTTTGGAGATCCTTTGAATTGTAAAGGTAATTTAGGACAGGATATGTGAAACGGCCATACTAGCGCCGGACACGCTGCACACACCACGTGTGGCGTATGCCCGCCTGCCCGCATCTCTCACAGATATTGCTATAAGTGCTCTGTGTGACCCCTTCACAGGCTCCTGATGAGATCTATGCTACATATAGATCAGAAACGCGTCGAGCATAGTGTGGGGAGCATTGATATATTCACTCTGTGGCAGGGAGGCTTCTTCCTCGGTTGGCTTACTTATGTCAGCTATAGGGTATGTGAGCCACCTAGGGGTGCCGATTCATTACTGAACTGTTTACTTCTTTGTGGTGTGATAACAAAAATAAAACCACAGGAATACAACTATATACAGTTCAGTAATATCTCTGAAGGTGGTTGTAAAGGAGAGGGTCGCTTATAAACATTATAGTGACCCTTTATCACCACCACTAATTTTCTGCATGGGCAGCTATAACGGATATTTTTCAAACCTAATATCAGGGTACATATCCATATACCGTGATAATTCCGTTATTTGGTTAATTTTGGAAGGGAGAAAACATACTCCTCTCCTATGCCCATAAATACTGCCTTATCTCATTCTCATTCACCTGAATACACTACATGAGTGAGATAGATAGTGGGACTTTTAATGAGATTTGAAATAAAATTATTTATTATTTTCCTTTTAAATCGTTATTTTTGGCAGTAAGTCTTGTTAAGAATTAGTACGATAAACACTCTATAACAGAATTTTCCGTTACTCTGGTGGAGTTCAAATGGAAGAACTTTAGGTATTTCAGGTAGAGACGCTAAGTCTTTGACCAGATCCAGTCCAGACTATATCCAGTGGAGGTATCTCTAGATGTTCGAAGACTGGTCCGAATATTCAAGCGTCGACCATTATAGAAAAAAAGATAAGCTAAATGGAAAAGTCCAGCAGTATGGAACATTACGTGCTCTGAACCAGCTTGTCAGGGGTTTCAGTGATCTCCTTTTTTGGAGTGTAATCGGAGCTAGATATTGAAAGATATTTATCAGGTGGCCCTCGTAGGTGACTTCGGACATATTTCTGGCTTTGGTCAGAACTGCTTCTTTTTCTTGGAAATTTAGGAACCCACATATAATGTCCCTAGGGGGGTCTGAAGGTTTGGGCTTTGGGCGGAGGGCCCGGTGAGGTCTCTCCAGGGTGACTGGGGATGGGAAGTCTGGTCCTAGTATGCCTTCACATATGGCCTTTATAGTATCAGGTATCTCGTTTGGCATGATCGATTCTGGGATTCCTCTGAATCTCAGATTGTTCCTTCTTCCCCGGTTTTCCTGGTCTTCCAGGTCCATGTGGATCACATTTAGATGTGCTTGGCATTGCTGCAAGCTTGTGGAGGTGGCGGATTGGAACTCCAGCATGGCGGTCTGAGTTGTTTCCAGCGCCTCAACTCTTCCCCCTATATGACGCACATCTTGGTGAAGGGAGAATATTTCGTGTAATACAAGTTCCAAGGCTTTTGAAAGGGCTATTTTCAAGTATTTTCTGGCGATTGTCAGACCTTGGCGACTGCTGGTGTCCTCCGTCTCGCTATCTCCCTCAGAGGCTTCTGGGCCTCCCTCGCCAGCTCTGCTCTGGGAAGCGGGCACCATCTTGGATTCTTTGGCGGCGTACATGGCCGTGGCTTTTTTGATAAATTCATCCATCCCCCCTCCACTAGGGTTGGGTTTGAGGATTGTCCCTGGTCTTTACATTACCGATTTTCAACATTTCTTGTCCGGTTCGCTAGCATAAGCTGTGGTAGAGACAGGTCTAAGTAATGGAGCTCAGAACAGCACGACCATCTCTGTCCGGCACTGGCTCTGCCCCCCCCTTTTGTTATTTTCTTTTTATTGAGATTTCTTTTACATAGTAACATAGTTTGTAAGCCTGAAAAAAGACATCTGTCCATCCAGCTTAGCCTGTTATCCTGGAGATTGATCCAGAGGAAGCAAAAAAACCCCATGAGGTAGAAGCCAATTTTTCTAATTTTAAGGGAAAAAAAATTATTTCCCAACTTCAATCAGGCCATCAGAATTACTCCCTGGATCCACAACCCTTTTCTACCAAATCTAATAACTATAACCTGTAATATCATTACAATCCAGAAAAACATCCGGGCCCCTCTTTAACTCTTTTAGTGAGTTCACCATCACCACATTCTCAGGCAGAGAGTTCCATAGTCTCACTGCTCTTACCATAAAGAATCCTCTTCTATGTTTGCGTAGAAAACTTTTTTTCCTCTAGATGTCCCCACCTCATAATACTGGGTGTAAATAGATCATGGGAGAGATCCCTGTACTCTACCCTACTTGGCAACAGTTTCATGACATTGATTTCTACAGTTAAAGGGGTTGTCCGGGTTCAGAGCTGAACCCGGACATACCCTTATATTCACCTAGGTAGCCCGCCTGAACAGGGCATCGGAGCATCTCATGCAGCCGGTGACGTAACCGGCTGTAATGGGCCGGCTTTAGCGCTGCCCTAGCCATTTTACTGGCTAGGGCAGCGCTAAAGCATGCCCATCAGCACTGGTGACGTCACCGGGCTCACTGCCGGGCGGAAGCCTCCGCCTGGCAGAGCCCGGTACATCACCGGAACCGGGCTAAATGCCTTTACCCTGCACTAATTAGCACAGGGCAAAGGAGGGCATCGGAGCATAGGATGCTCCGATGCCCTGTTCAGGCGGGCTGCCTGGGTGAATTCAAAGGTATGTCCGGGTTCAGCTCTGAACCCGGACAACCCCTTTAAGTTTCCTGCCCACTAAAATTCCTGAGTCTTATTCCATGTCAGTGCTATCGAGTGTTTTACAGTTTAGTATGTACTTGTGACATGTATTATTCATTCCCATGTGCATAACCTTACATTTGTCAGTGTTAAACCCATCTACCACTTCTCTGCCCAAGCTTCCAATCAAACCAGATCCATTTGTAGCAGTATACTGTCCTATTTCGTGTTAATTACTTTACAAAGTTTAGTGTCATCTGCAAAAATTGATATTTTACTGTGCAAGCCCTCAACAAGATCACTAATAAATACATTGAAGAGAATAGGGCCCAAAACTGACCCTGTGGTACCCCACTAGTGACAGTGACCCAATCTGAGTGTGTACCGTTAATAATCACTCTGTTTTCTATCACTGACCAAGTAACTTACCCACAAACAGAAATTCTCTCCAGTCCAAGCATTCTCATTTTGTATACTAACCTTTAATGTGGTACAGTGTCAAATGCTTTGGAGAAGTCAAGATACATGACATTCATTGACTCACCAATGTTAACTCTAGAACTTTCCTCCTTATAGAATGGGATTAAATTAGTTTGACAGGACCAATTCTTCATGCTGATATGGCGTTATTCGCTTATTTTTGTTGAGATCTTCCAGATTAACATCTCTTAGAAAACCCTCAAACAAGTTTATCCACAACAGATGTTTAAGTTATCTGCCTATAGATTCCAAGCTCTGCTTTGACCCCTTTTTGAAAATTGGCACCACAATTTCTAAGTGCCAATCCTGTTGAACATTCCCTGTCAGTATAGAGTACTTAAATATCAGAAAAAAAGATCTGTCTATTACACAACTTAATTCTCTTAGGATACGGTGATGTATGCTATCTGGACCTAGTGATTGTCTATTTTAATCTTTTTAAGAAACGGGAGCGGGGAAACATACTTACCCTCCTGCGCTGCACTCCGCTCCGGGTCCGGCGCTCCTCTATCTTTTCCTGGCGGCGCTGCACTGTCCTGACTGCGTACAGCGTCAGGACGTAATGCGCGCACTCTGACCTGACGCTGCACGCAGTCAGGTGACAGTGCGGCATGGGCAGAGAAGACAGAGGAGAACTGGACCCAGAGCGGAGCCGCGGCGCAGAAGAGGTAAGAGAGTTTTTTATTTTATTCTGATGGGGCTGATCTGAGGTCTGATGGTGGCAGAGTGGGCTGATATGAGGTCTGATGGGGGCACAGTGGGCTGATATGGGGGCACAATGGGTTGATCTGAGTTCTGATGGGGGCACAATGGGCTGATCTGAGGTCTGATGGGGGCACATTACGCTGATCTAAGGTCTGATGGGGACACAGTGGGCTGATATGTGGGTACAGTGTGTTGATCTGAGGTAAGATGGGGGCACAGTGGGCTGATATGATGGCACAGTAGGCTGATCTGAGGTCTGATGGGGCACAATACGCTGATCTAAGGTCTGATGGGGACACAGTGGGCTGATATGTGGGTACAGTGGGCTGATCTGAGGTCTAATGGGGGCACAGTGGGCTGATATGATGGCACAGTAGGCTGATCTGAGGTCTGATGGGGCACAGTGGGCTGATCTGAGGTCTGATGGGGCACAGTGGGCTGATCTGAGGTCTCATAGGGGCACAGTAGGCTGATCTGAGGTAACATGGGGGCACAGTGGGCTGATCTGAGGTACGATGGGGGCACAGTGGGCTGATCTGAGGTAAGATGGGGGCACAAGGTGCTGATCTGAGGTCTGATGGGGTCTGAAAGGGCTTATCTGAGGTCTGATGTGATATCCTGAAATTTATGGGGGGTCTGATATGAGGATCTGATGAAAAATATTTTTTCTTATTTTCCTACTCTAAAATCTGGGGTGCATCTTATCATCGAGTGTGTCTTATAAAGCGAAAAATACGGTATGTCAAGATGGAAACTGACATAGTAAAACATTTGAAATAATCTGACTTCTGAATGCAATGTTTGGGACCAGAACATTTCAAGTGGATACATGACTTTATGTTAAAGTCTATAACTGATCTGACTAAATGATGGCTTATAAACTATTCAATTATTTCAACACTAAAATGATATAAAACAATTTGTAACATAATGTCTTGCTTTTTTTTCAGAATAGCATCCATAAAACTTCATATAAAAAGCAATAGGTCTTTCAATTCCAAAGAAATTTAAGACAGGCATAAATAGTTTAAGAGGTTATCAAAAGGCATGTCAGCGAAGGAGTGCCACATACAGTATGAAACAAAACTTTTATTTGTTTTATAATTCAAAAGCAAATTACTGTGCAAAGTGCCCTAACCATTAAAACCACTCACAGGGAGGGTGACTAATGCCAATTCTATAAAGGAAGCAGGGTGTGCACCAACCACTGCTATATCCTAATCATCAATGCTTGTGTTTTATTTCACAACCTAGCCTGGTCTTCGTAGATACAGTGCTATTGGCTACCTAATTAGTCACTGTAGCAGTGGTTGGTGCACACCCTGCTTCCTTTATAGAATTGGCATTAGTCACCCTCCTTGTGAGTGGTTTTAATGGTTAGGGCACTTTGCACAGTAATTTGCTTTTTAATTATAAAACAAATAAAAGTTATGTTTTAATCTTAATTACTTTAGTTCGGGGGCAAGTTGGGGTCTTTGTGGCCTAAGAGCCATTTGTAAATAATTGCATTTGTATTACCCATCCCTCGAACGGGGTCCTTCAATTTTCTAATTGTTCACATACAGCATGTGCTAACACTGAGCAACAGAAGATTATCTTGTATTTTATAAGGTTATATATATTTTCCAATAAATTTCACACATACAATACGCAATACAATAGATGCTTAGGCAGGGTGATAAATCTCATTAAAGAGGTCAGCTCTGTATGGAGACTTGGTGGGAATGCTTAATCAGGGGGATACCACTTTGCATATTTTTTCCTATGGAGCATTCCCACCAGGTCTCCATACAGAGCTGGTTGCCATCTAGGCCATTATGACCTATTTCTTAGGTGGTGTTGGAAGCAATGGTTATATGAGGACAGGCACACATGATGAACAGGCTCCGGATGGCTCAGGCAGTAAACCAATAGAGAGGATCATTTGATCTGTCAAAAAGCACAAACAGATCCACAGTTTCGTTACCGACCATCCAGACACAAGTGACACCTTTATTACAGATCCTTGTCACTGTCCAAACCATTTCCGGATGCTCAGCAGAAGGAAATTTACATTCATGGTGCTCATTATATGTCCTGCATGCCAACCACTATCACCCTTGTTTGCAGTGGTGTTGTGCACAAAAAAATCTGAACTGCTATGGAACTGTATCGTCTTGAATTCAGGTTCTGTTTGGGATCCAATGATAGTCATGTTTAAGTATGGAGGCCTCATGGTGAGCACTTCAATCCTGCCTTTGCTGTGGAGAGACTTTCCTTTCCCCCTTGCTGAATTTTTCAAAAGTGGGCAAGACATAGGCTGGAGGAGGGCGAGACCGCCACAGCCAAGACATTTAACAATATGTGTCCCAGAGAACTGGTACACTTTACACTGAAATCTACTGGAACTTAGGAGTTTAGTTCTGCACCAATTATGGCACATCTCATGCCAGAGAAGGACAAATTAAGACTTGTATATACAATGCCATATACAATGCCAGTCTTAATAAATCTCCCTCTAGGTTTTTCCTTCCCACTTTTAGTGAACCCCAGTAGTAGTCTTTGGGTAACATTCCACTCATTGGGACAAGTGCAGTTACTCAAGTACAAATAATGGTCCCCATTTTTGTTTCTTAACCCCTTTAGGAAATCCAAAAGTGCTGGAATCAAGTATATAGTAACTAGTGCCACAAACCTACATCAGAGAGATGAGAGTAAGAAAAGTTTTTAGGACTGTGATATGTATGCTTATTAGGCAAGCATGCACTGGAAAGGCTTTGGGCATGCAATGAGGCATAAGCGAAATAATTCTATGCAACCTTTATGCCAAAATTGCCTGTGTCCTCAGGAGGTTATAAAAGTTCTACCTAATATTGAAAGTCCCATGGGATGAATGCTAGGAAGTGATAGCTGACGGGTGAATGTTGTACTCATTTGTCTTGGCCTCTGACAGCAATACAACCTGTACTGCCCTGAAGACTGCCTGGTCACTAATGCTCAATTACTCATTATACAGTACTGTATGTTTCAATTTGGTTAGGGTGAAAAATGTCATCAGGACAAAATTTAGCATGTGATTATTGTAGGGTATGTCACAGCTATTCTATCCTGCTGATTTCATCTTATATCTTAATGAGGATATGGAAACATTCAGAGGAGTTAATATAGTTCACCGAGGCAATATACAGTAGCACAATTCACAAAAGCATTATTCTGTAACATGCAAAAATGCAAGTTACAAAGTATAACTAACAAACATGCCTATTTCTATTACTAAATTTAATTTTTCATCATCCTAATTATATTTTACTGCCTGAGCTAGCAATATAAAGATGTCATAAAAACATCTGCTGGTTCTCAGAATAGTAATTTGCATCAATAGATCATGTCAAATGAATGTTTTAGTGCTTGTTACAAATGTAAAAAAATAAATATATACTGTACTTCTCTGAGAAAATAGAAAATTTGGTTATATTTCCTGAATTTTAACTACAGCATCTCCACAGAAAAGTATTAAATATGTAGATGTAGTAGAGTTGGAGAAATCTAATATATGATAAACATTATATTTTGATCACATTTCATAGGTGGTGGAAAAGATGAGCAGCTAAAACAAATAATATACACAAGCTTAGGCTACTTTCACACTAGCGGTAGCCCGGATCCGGCAGGTGAAGGGTGCTGCCGGATCCGGACTGCCGCAGGGACATGTGTGGAGCCGGAACCGTGCTCTGGCCCCACACATGTCACACAGTACATACATACACACAGACATACACACATATACACAGACAAATACACATACATACTTACATGCTCCCGGCAGGTCTCCAGAGTGCCGGAGGAGCAGGATGGCACGCACAGATGACGATTCCCCACAGCAACCTCTGCTGGGCGCCTGGTGGAATCGTCATCTGTGCGCGCCGTCCTGTTCCTCCTACGCTCTGGAGACCTGCCGGGGAGCATGTAAGTATGTATGTGTATTTGTATGTGTATATGTCTGTGTATGTTTATGTGTATGTCTATGTCTGTATGTGTGTATTGTGTGTATGTGTGCAGATGACGGATCCATCATGAACTCCATTGAAAGTCAATGGAGGACGGATCCGTTCACCATTGTGTCACACCAAACGGATCCGTCCCCATTGACTTTCATTGGGGGTCATGACAGATCCATCTTGGTACGGATGCCTGGACCGGAGAGCAAATCGCAGCATTCAGAGGAAGCCCTACATAAGAACATATATGAAAAAACGTCCCTACGCATTTCACATGGTGATATTCACCAGATCATCAGGGGACAGATGGAAAGATGGAATAACACAGCTCTGTTTTTCTGGCTGGTTTCCTGGTAAGGGGGGCTACAAAGCTGCTATAAGGTTTACCAGCAGCTGAGCCCCTGTCAGTGGTGCATATGGCATCCGCGTGGTGTATCCCGCCATTTCGATTTAAATGCACCGACTGATAAACTTAGCTCCGCCCCCCGCCGTGTGCGGCACCGAGGGCATGCTGTTACAGCTCGGTCGCCTTACTATGACATACAATGTATGCGCCGTGCCCCGCCCCGCTCATTACTATATAAATTTGCGTGGAGGAAACCTGAGGGTGCGCATGCGCACAACTTCTATGGTGGTGCTGACGTCTAGTAAGGCAACCTATTGGGAGAGGTAGATAACGGAGCCTATGGGCTGAGATGACGCCCCCTTCCTCTCGCATGTATCAGCGCTGTTATGATTGACAGCGCTTGAAAGTCACATGGTGACAACAAATATGAGGTATTTGGTGCAGATCAAAAAATATATAATATGTAAGCCAGCTAGATATTGATAACACATAGTAATGTTATAGAACCATATTTATCACCTAACTATGTGACAGTATGTGGATTATATCAATTGATGAATATAGCCTGGTGCCTGAACCACACCCAAAAGGTAACACATGATTATATAGTCCGTATATTTCCATTTCCATATTACTGTTAGGGGTCTTCTAGGGACAGAGACCCAGTATCCCTAGATTAGGGTCAAGTGTTCTACTACAGGACAACAAGTGGTAAGATTGCTACTTTTTTTAATATTTGCACTGATATTTCTTTTGCACTTATTTTTCTATATTATTATTTTTGTGGGAGATATTCTAAATGACCAAGTAAAAGTTATGTTTTAAGCGTTTACCCAACATTTTCAAGTTTGTATCTATAGCGCAAGGGTTCTCTTGGCACCTAGTCCAGGTGCTGGTTGATAATTAACTATAGGACAGTTATCTGTACGACCAAAGTAAACAAACACTATTACACCTGTATATACATGTCATATAATAAAAGAATGCATAAATATTGCGCTGTTAAGCAATTGCCAGTTTCACGTAATGCTAACTTTCAAAAATACTACATGCATTGCATTAAAAAATAAAATATGGACTTAAAAGGGTTGTCCAAAATAGGCCATCATTATCTGACTGGTGAGGGTCTGACACCCTTAACCCCCTTTGAACAGCTTTTCAGCAGTACTTCTGGTGTAGGGGAGTTCAGTGCCTAAATTACATAGCTCCATCTATTATGCAGCGAATGGAGTGTTTTACTGCAGCACTGCTTCCATTCACTGCAGAACAGCTGATTGGTGGGGTTGCTGCATGTCTGCCCCCACTAATCAAATAGTGATGCCTATCCTTTGGAGACTTGTAAGGGGTTAGCCAAGCTAATGTACCAGTTCAATATAGGGGAGGGAAGCGAAGGATTCCGGTTGAAGGCTCTGTGCAAAGGCCTAACAGCAGGAGGATGTAGAGTGGAGCTCATTGTTTCATAGGATTCTGTTAGATACCAAAGTTTTATGTGAACAAGAAATGTCAGAGTAAGGGTTGAGCACATAATTATATTATGGCTTTGATCAACCTACAAATTGTATGGGGTTCTAATGTGGCACCCTGGGAGATCTATAATATACTGTACCTCTTTATGCCTTTGATTTCACATGGAGACTTACAGTACTGATGTATTTTCTTGTAAATTGCCATATGAATCCAACAGAAAACAATTGTGGCATGCACCATTGGGAGAATACCTTCTAATACCCAAAGGCACCATACAATTTAGTGAAAGACTTGGTGTGCCTCCATGTAGGCTTTCTTCATATGGCTCTATGGCATGCAAAAGGCCTACCTGAAAGTCTCCAGTTATCATGCTTGCAGGTTTAAGTACTGTACATTGTTATGCTTAGCAGAAAAATGCAGAGAAGTTAGGGTAAGCTACAGCCCTCAATAGTACTATTATTATATGTTTTATCTCAATCATCATAGTTACCAGAATAGATTAGAATTCATATAGAATAGATTAAGTACACTTTATTTTTTTTACTGAAATGTAGCATTACAATGGTTTGCACAGGAAATAATAAAGCAAATGACGTACATATTTGTGATACTAATGGAATTGATAATTTTCATTATTTATGAAAAGCACTAAATTGTGTGCCGCTTCATCTGCCAATTGATCATAAGCGCACTGTTGTATCTGGGATATCACTGTGACCGTGGTTCAATCTCTTTTTAATTAAGACTGAAATGAATTTGTTACTTAAAAGTTTGAGAGTAAAGCAGTTTCTTCTTCCAGAGTTAATCAAAGTCAGTCAAGGTTAAAGTAGATTTTTTTTCTTAGTGTTCTGGATCCTTTTTCTTTACCTATTATCTTTTCAAAATCAAACTATGGGGGAACTTACAGTATCAAACTCAGTGCAACAATTTTCTGGCATCAAAAAGTCACAATTTTATTTGCCATTGCTCTTTTTCTTGTGAAAAAAATTATGAAACCTTTAGCTGAAGGGATAGAGCTATCGAAACCAACAAATTTATCAAAATTTATACTTACAATTTAAGCCCAAAGCTGCACCAATTTTAAGAAGCTTGCACCTCTTAATAAATTTGGCACATCTTACTTCACAAAACCTTTTTAACACTACATAGCTGATGATATGGCTCCCATTCCATAATTACTTGAGTGGTAGAAGAATAGATGTGGTCACCTCCAGTCATTCAGGAACTGACTTCTATGTGAGACCAACCTGAGACGACCATAGTAATACTGTCACGATTGGGCTTGCGTCTG
Organism: Rhinella marina; assembly: GCA_900303285.1. Taxonomy (NCBI): domain Eukaryota; kingdom Metazoa; phylum Chordata; class Amphibia; order Anura; family Bufonidae; genus Rhinella; species Rhinella marina. Next base: position 25,701 of record ONZH01006486.1, on the reverse strand, counting down.
GTATCAGACGTTCTGCACGGCTTTCAAAAGTGACATGATTTGACATGTTTTCCCCTTGGTTTGGTTGCTGTTTACCACACCCCTTCCCCTCAGCTGTTGTAGGTGTGGTAATTATCTTTCCTCTATTTATTCCTTCATTTCCCAGTATTCATTGTGGTTTATACTTTCTGCTGACTTAGTTGTTTGGAGCTGTTCTTGGCTGAGATCCAGTTGCTGCTATTTCTGCATAAAGATAAGTGTAATTTTCCCTATTGTGTTTATCCGACGTTTGGAGTCTCCTATTCATCTGTCCTGTTGGAGGAACGGGTTGACTCCTTCCCCTATCACTAACTGCAGGGTTGTACATGGTCATTTAGTAATTAGGTTCCTATGTATAAACTCTCCTACCACTAAGGCCTGTTCATACTGGTAGTCAGCCAGGGCCTAGTCTCAGGGATTCCTGCAGGAGGTGACCATTTCCCTTCTCCAGTCTGTTCCCTTCCCTCTTACGCTTTGTGTGGCTATACCCTCCACACCAGAGCGTGACAAATACTCATTCTTTAGTGGCCCTTCTGCATATCTCCACACTATGTTCAATAAGGAAAGATACATACAATGCAACCGCACACCGCTAACCAGATAAAGCACAAAATGCCATAGTGATATAGAGTATTCTAAAGCTCATGCTATGCTTGTTTAATAAATTAGAGACTCTTGGCAAATATATTTTGTACAAAATTATCTAAGCCCATTCACCGAATCGTCAAGGTGTTCTTTGCAGAATGGGAACCTAACAATATCTCTACCTGTTATGTGCCAGACTTGGCTTCCATATAATCAGGGGGTGTTTTGTTCCACATGCATGCTGTATCCACTCTGCCTTTTGCCATTTCTGGTGCTTCAAAGGCCTCCCCTAGTTCAGGAATGCAGATACTAGCATGCATGCCGAATCACTCGGCTTTATAGTTGCACTGATTAAAAACAACCTGTGGAGCAGATGGGCTGGTCAGGAGTGCATGACCAAATGGAGTAGCCACACCTCCAGTACAAACTTACAAAGAAAAAAAGAGAAATTTCAGTCAGCACATCCCAGAGCGCAGGTGCTGGTTGCTATGGCTAAATACATGTCAAAGGAAAATACATACAATGCAACCGCACATCGCTAACCAGATAAAGCACAAAATGCCATAGTGATATAGAGTATTCTAAAGCTCATGCTATGCTTGTTTAATAAATTAGATCTGGCAGAGATGTTCCTGGAAAATCCTTGTTGTGTGTGGTCAAGCTGTCACGAACATTCCTGCATCAGGTTGCAGGCGTTCGGCTAGGCTTTCAAAAGTGACTGAATTTGACATGTTTTCCTCTTGGTTTGGTTGCTGTTTACCACACCCCTTCCCCTTAGCTGTTGTGGGTGTGGTGATTATCTTTCCCCTATTTATCCCTTCCTCTCCCAGTATTCCTTGTGGTTTATACTTTCTGCTTACTTAGTTGTGTGTGGTGTTGTTCTCGGCTGAGATCCGGTTGCTGCAATATCTGTAGTAAGATAAGTGTCATGTTCCCTGTTGTGTTTATCCTACTTTTCCCTGTTGTGGTTTTGCCTTATGAAGTCTCCTGTTCGTCCATCCTCTTGGAGGAACGGGTTGACTCTTTCCTCTGTCACTAGCTGCAGGGTTCTATAGGGTGAGTTTGTTATTAGGTTCCTGTGTATGAACTCTCCTACGGCTAAGGCCTGTTCATACTGGTAGTCAGTCAGGGCCTAGTTTCAGGGTTCCCTGCAGGAGGTCACTGTTTCTCTTGTTTGGTCTTTTCCCTTCCCTCTTACGCTTGGTGTGGCTATTCCCTCCACAACAGAGCGTGACATTATAAACCGCCCAACAAAAATTAATGTAATTTTTGTGCTGACAAGGATGCTATTGCTGCGCTTGCTGAACGGCTGGAGGGACTCAGCTAGGAGGTGGCTGACATCCACAACCAGATTCAGAGACCACAGGCTGATGGTTCTGGGGGTGCTGGATGTAAGGCCTGTTTGGAGCCTAAGGTCGCCCTCCCGGATAGATTTTCTGGGGGACGTGATCATTTTATTCTTTTCAGGGAGGCATGCAAATTGTATTTCAGACTGCGTCCACATTCTTCTGGTAATGAGGAGCAGAAGGTTGGTGTGGTCATCTCGCTGCTTAAAGGAGATGTGCAGTCATGGGCCTTTTCTCTGCCGACCGGATTTCAGTCTCTCCGGTCGGTAGATGAATTTTTCAAGGCTTTAGGGATTATCTATGATGACCCGGATCGTATCACCTTGGCTGAGACCCAGATACGTGACCTTCGTCAGGGTGAACGGTCGGTTGAGATCTATTGCTCTGAGTTCTGGAGGTGGGCGACCAATACTGAATGGAACGATCCGGCTCTACATAGCCAATTCTGTCAAGGTTTATCAGAAAGGCTGAAGGACGCTTTGGCCTTTCATGAAACCCCTGTGTCTTTGGAAGCCGCTATGTCTCTTGCTGTACGCATTAGTAGGCGCATGAGAGAGCGATCTAGGGGCCCCCGCTCCCAGGACATACTATCACGTAGTGTACTGTTTTCCTATGACACTTTGGGTGAAAATTCCCCTAGGTTGATGTCAGGGGACGAACCTATGCAGTTAGGGGGAGCTACTCCTGTTTCCACTCTTAAGCATTTTGGTAATAAAAAGGGTGTGTGTGTTTTCTCTGGTCAGAAAGGACACTTTATCAATGTGTGTCCATGCATTCAATCTCTAAAAGAGAGAAAAGAAAAGGGGGCGTTGAATTCTCATCTCACTCTTGGTGGGGTGGGTAGAGAAACTGAAAATGTGCATTTGTCAGTTTTCTCCTGACTGTCAAGGTGGCGCTAGAGTCAAAGGTTGTGAGAATTGAGGTGTTTATTGACAGCGGGGCAGGGGTGAACTTGATTGATGCTCAGTTTGTACGTATGCATGGATTGTCTCCGAGTACATTGGAAAAGAAGATTTCTATGTTTGCTATTGATTCTGCACCTCTATCTCAGAAGTGTTTGTCTCAAATGGTGCATGATATCAAATTAAGAGTGGGTGAATTTCATCAGGAGCTTATTTCATGTTTTGTGTTGGGAGGTCTTCCTGCTCCTATGGTTCTGGGTTTACCGTGGTTAAGCAAACATAATCCGACCATTGACTGGCATACTAGTGGATTAGATTGATTATTGCGTTGACAATTGTCTTAATACCTCTTTTTCTGCTTTAACTACTAAGACACTTCCCTCTTTTATATCGGATTTCTCTGATGTATTTCCTGAAGGTGGATGTCGGGATTTGCCCTACAATTGTCCTTATCAATCTTATCCCTGGAGCAAAATTGCCCAAATCTAGGCTGTATAACCTTTCTGGACCTGAGAGAATGGCCATGAAGGAATATATTGCTGAGAGTTTGGCTAAAGGACATATTAGACCTTCCAAATCTCCTGTGGCAGCTGGGTTTTTCTTTGTAAAGAAAAAGGACGGAACTCTTAGGCCATGTCTGGATTTCCGTGAACTGAAATGAATGGAAGACGGCTTTTAATACTCCTGAGGGCCACTTTGAGAACTTGGTCATGCCTTTTGGGTTGACCAATGCTCCTGCTGTCTTCCAGCATTTTGTTAATGACATTTTTCATCACCTGGTGGGGAGGTTTGTAGTCGTGTATTTGGATGACATTCTAATCTATTCTTCAGATATGGTGACACATCAGGATCACGTTAGACAGGTGTTGCAGATCTTAAGAGATAACAAGTTGTATGCAAAATTTGAGAAATGTGTTTTTGCTGTACATGAGGTGCAATTCTTAGGATACCTGCTTTCATCTTCAGGTTTTCGTATGGATCCAGAGAAAGTCTGTGCTGTTCTGGACTGGGACCGACCTGAAAATCTGAAGGCTCTTATGCGATTTTTGGGGTTCACCAACTATTACCGAAAATTTATTAAAAACTATTCGACAATAGTTAAACCCTTAACTAACATGACTAAGAAAGGGACGGATGCAGCATTGTGAGCCTTCTCCGCTGTGAAGGAGTGCTTTTCTTCTGCCCCTATATTGGTGCAGCCAGATGTGTCACAACCTTTCATTGTGGAGGTTGACGCATCCGAGGTGGGGGTAGGAGCAGTTTTATCACAGGGCCCGTCACCTGGTAAATGGCGCCCATGTACTTTTTTTTCGAAAACCTCTCTGCTGTGGAGAGAAATTATGATGTGGGTAACAGAGAGTTACTGGCCATTAAGTTGGCTTTTGAGGAATGTGTCATTGGTTGGAAGGAGCGATTCACTCAATCACTGTATTCACTGATCACAAAAATCTGGCTTACCTGGAGTCAGCTAAACAAGTTAATCTGAGGCAGACCAGATGGTCTTTGTTCTTCACCAGATTCAATTTCATTGTCACATATCATCCTGGGGTTAAGAATGTGAAGGCGGATGCCTTGTCACGTAGTTTTCCCAGAGGTGGTGATTTTGAGCATCTGTGTTTTATACTGTCTGAAGGAGTGGTGATATCCGCTCTTTACCCTGATCTTGAGGCTAAGGTGTTTGAGGCCCAGGGAGATGCGCCGGAGTCTTGCCCTCCTGGGAAGTTGTTTGTTCCTTCTGATTTGCGTCATAAGGTGTTTGAGGAACATCATTCTTTGGTGCTTGCGGGACACCCTGGGAGTAAATCCACCATCGACCTCATCTCTCGTAGATTCTGGTGGCCGGGGCTGCGTAAGTGTGTTGAGGACTATGTGTCGGCCTGTGGTGTCTGTGCACGCGCTAAGGTGACACATACTCGACCTTCTGGACCCTACTTCCATTACCCATCCCGTCCAGACCATGGACTCACTTATCCATGGACTTCATCACTGATCTGCCTGATTCGTCTGGTAAGAAGGTTATTCTGGTGGTTGTAGATCATTTTAGTAAAATGGCGCACTTTATTGCATTACCCGGACTCCCCAATGCTAAAACTCTTGCACAAGTGTTTGACAACATTGTGAAACTTCATGGCATTCCCACTGACGTGGTCTCTGATCGTGCGTCCAGATTCTGGAAGGCATTCTGTACTCGGCTTGGGGTGCAACTGTCTTTTTCCTCTGCCTTTCACCCCCAGACGAATGGACAGACCAGTACCAATCAGAGTCTGGAGACTTACTTGAGATGTTTTGTCTCTGAGAACCAGGAGGAGTGGTCCTCGTTTTTGTCTCTGGCAGAGTTTTCTATAAATAATGGCAGACAGGACTCCACTGGTAAGTCACCATTTTTTGGTGCATATGGCTTTCACCCGCAGTTTGGCACATTTTCTGGTTCTGATACTTCTGGTATTCCTGAGGAACAACGTTTTTCATCATCATTGTCATCTATATGACGGAAAATTCAAAATAACTTGATAAATATGGGTAACAAGTACAAACGTGTGGCTGACAGGAGACGTATGAATGGTCCGGACCTAAGTGTGGGTGATTCTGTGTGGCTGTCTACTAGGAACATTAAGTTGAAAGTTCCTTCTTGGAAGTTGGGTCCAAGATTTATTGGCCCATATAAGATCATGGCCATTATTAATCCTGTAGCATTTCGTCTTTAACTTCTTCAGGCTCTGAAAATCCATAATGTGTTTCACAGATCTTTGTTGAAGAGATATGTTGAACCTCTGGAGCCATCTCCCTTGCCACCCGCACCTGTCTTGGTGGATGGCAATTTGGAATTCCAGATCGTCAAGATCATTGATTCTCGAGTTCTCCGTGGGACTCTTCAATATCTTGTTCACTGGAAGGGTTATGGACCTGAGGAGAGGATATGGGTACCGGCATCGGACGTAAATGCCATTCGTTTGGTGAAAGCCTTTCACAGGTCTCATCCTGATAGAGTTGGTCCTGGGTGCCCGGAGGTCACCTGTAAAAGTAATGTCACGAACGTTCCTGCATCAGGTTGCAGGCGTTCGGCTAGGCTTTCAAAAGTGACAGAATTTGACATGTTTTCCTTTTGGTTTGGTTGCTGTTTACCACACCCCTTCCCCTCAGCTGTTGTGGGTGTGGTGATTATCTTTCCCCTATTTATCCCTTCCTCTCCCAGTATTCTTTGCGGTTTATACTTTCTGCTTAGTTAGTTGTGTGTGGTTTTGTTCTCGGCTGAGATCCGGTTGCTGCAATATCTGCATTAAGATAAGTGTCATTTTCCCTATTGTGTTTATTCTACTTTTCCCTGTTGTGGTTTTGCCTTCTGGAGTCTCCTGTTCGTCCGTCCTCTTGGAGGAATGGGTTTACTCTTTCCTCTGTCACTAGCTGCAGGGTTTTATAGGGTGAGCTTGTTATTAGGTTCCTGTGTATGAACTCTCCTACTACTAAGGCCTGTTCATACTGGTAGTCAGTCAGGGCCTAGTTTCAGGGTTCCCTGCACGAGGTCACTGTTTCCCTTGTTTGGTCTTTTATCTTCCCTCTTACGCTTGGTATGGCTATTCCCTCCACACCAGAGCGTGACACAAGCATTATCTTGCTGAAAAATACCAATGGGAAGGCATACCATGTTGGGCAACATGTGGCTGTAGGATATTCTAAACATATCACTGAGCTGTTAGTGTCCCTCCTATCACTACTAGGCTGACCAACTTTCATATGTAATGACTCCCCAGATCATCACACCAGCAGCTGGGCCATATGTATCTCCACAGCAAAGGCAGGAATGAAATGCTAACCACAGAGCCTCCATATCGAACCCAACTTGGGATCCCAAACAGATCCTGGATTCATTGAAGATCATACGGTTCTAGTCTGTAGCAGTCTAGATTTTGTTCACAACGCCACTGAAAATGAAGGCGACTGTGGCTGGCTGTCAATTGCAGGAGACTTAATGGGGACAATGACACCAAATTTTCTTTGTCTAAGCACCTGGAAGTGCTCCAGCGAGAATTAGTTGTGTGTAACGAAGGTACCACCTGCCTGTGCTTATTGGTGGATCAGCCAATACCCACTATTGGTTGTCTGTCTGGAGCATGTTTGCCATGTATGTTTGCTCTCATAGAACAACTTATCCCAACACCTCCTAACAGCTTGGTCAGAATGGAGTACGTGGCAGGCAATTTGTCGAAATGACTATCCTGATTATTTCTTTATAATGATGTGTCCCTTCTCAAAGGCTGTAAACTGGGCAGAATGTCTTTGAGTGCTTTGTAGAGTCATGTCTAGCAGTTAACAATCTCTTAACAAGAGGTACACTAACAAAAAGTAGTGTCTGAAAGCCTTGTTATAAGACAGTGAAGAAAGCACCTTTCTGCCTTCTTGTGGCAAGACCCTGTGTCTAATCAGACCACGTCTGTAATCATTTACATATCTGCCTGAGGAAGAACTGCATGGTGAGCTTTGTAGCATCTGACATTTCTTTCTGGGAGTGTTATTTTATGTCAGTGACTGTATTGTATTCAATTATATATTGTAGACCATAGGAAGAACCTGTGCCCACTGCAAAACTTTAAAGATGTCAAGAAATACAAAATATTCTCTTTTGCATTTTCAATCTTTAAAATGACTCATCCTATTTTAACACCTTCAACTTACTACAAATGCAGGAACCGAAACATAGATATCTACAGGGCCCTGATTTCTGAAGACATTATCCCATGATGAGCCTTTAGCAATAATCCTGAGTAAATATAGTTCTGTCTATTGTACAGAACATACATAGAAGGCAAATGTAAGCCTGGAGAAATCTCTCCAGTGGACCGTGAAAAAGCCTTTTGCATTGATTTTAGAATGGATTTACTGAAAACCTTTTTAATACAACACAGAGGAGGAACATTTTTCTGTATTATGTCACTGGTAGAAAATTAAAGAACATAAAGGGGGTGGATTAACAGTTTACTAACTGTGCAGGTTATTGAGTTTATTCGAAGCAAACAATTAACCTGAGTTGTTCTATCATGTCAACACCCTGGAGAAGGGATCGATCTTTGTCCCTCACATATGACATCTCAAGTGCTATTTCGTGACTCTAATGCATCAATGGGCAATACTAACAGAGAAACACAGCTCTCTGTACAATGAAAGAATGACCAGAGTGCTACATACCTGGATAGATCAATGCACTAAACAAAAGTGAATGTGTATTGAGTATGTAAAATATCACATGAACACATATGGACATTACAAAGTGCCTTGTTCAATACCTTCGCAATTATGGGTAATATTAAAGTGAGACTAACAGTTACACACAGTCATTTTATATATAACTAGCAGAAAGACCCGGCTTCGCCTGGGTATATTTCATCTATTTATTTAATGTTTCTGTGTGTCGTTGCAGAGAGAAAGTCAATGCAGCTGACAGAAATTGATTTTTACCTTAATTTTTTCAATCCCTATTGGCTGCGGAGTGGGAGGGAGCGTGGTTTAATGGGACACGGGGGGGGGGGGGGTTAAGTCCTTCATTTCAGGGTGGCCTGAATTATAGGTTAATGCCATGGTAATTTGAGGAAACACAATGGGTAGCAGTGGAAGAAAACATTGCATTGCGCAGGTATATTTAATCTATTACATTTAATGTTTCTGTGTGTCGTTGCAGAGAGAAAGTCATCCTCCCTCCCATCCCTGCAGCTGACAGATGTTGATTTTTACCTTCAATTGTTCAATCTCCATTGGCTGCGGAGTGGGAGGGGTCATGGCCTGACTGAGTCGGGGGCGTGACGTTGCAAGACCTGGGGCGGGGTTTTAAGTCCTTCTTTTGATGGTGGCCAGAATTACAGGTTGATGCCATGGTAATTTATGAGGACACGCCATGGGTAACAGTGGAAGAAAACATTGCTTTGCACGGGTATATTTAATCTATTTCATTTAATGTTTCTGTATGTTGTTGCAGAAAGAAATCCAACTTCCCTCCCACCCCTGCAGCTGACAGAAGTTGATTTTTACCTTCATTTTTTCAATCCCAGTTGGCTGCGGAGTGGGAGGGGGCGTGGCCTGACAGAGTCGGAGCGTGGTTTCGCGAGATCTGGGGCGGGGGTCAGAGTGGCATGAATTACAGGTCTATGACATGGTAATTTATGGGGACCCGCAATGGGTAGCAGTGGAAAAAAAACATCTTTTATTAGTACTGAATGGTCGTAGTCTAAAATTAGTCAATTTCATCTACGATTTCTGTGTGTCGTTGCAGAGAGAAATTCACCCTCCCACCCCTGCAGCAAACAGAAGTTTATTTTTACCTTAATTTTTTCAATTCCCATTGGCTGCGGAGTGGGAGGGGGCGTGACCTGACAGAGTCGGGGGCGTGGATTAGCAGGACGCTTCACATGGGTGTATTTAATCTATTTCATTTAATGTTTCTGTGTGTCGTTGCAGAAAGAAAGTCAACCTCCCACCCATCCCTGCAGCTGACAGAAGTTGATTTTTACCTTTATTTTTTCAATCCCTGTTGGTTGCGGAGTGGGAGGGGGCGTGGCCTTACAGAGTCGGGGCGTGGCTTAGCAAAGCGCTTCGCATAGGTGCATTTAATCTATTTCATTTAATGTTTCTGTGTGTCGTTGCAGAATGGCTGCGGAGTGAGAGGGGGCATGGCCTGACAGAGACGGGGCATTGCTTAGCAAAAGGCTTCAAACAGTTGTAGTCTATAATTAGTCTATTTCATCTAAAATTTTTGTGTGTCATTGCAGAGAGAAATTCACCCTCCCACCCCTGCAGCAAACAGAAGTTTATTTTTACCTTCATTTTTTCAATTCCCATTGGCTGCGGAGTGGGAGGGGGCGTGACCTGACAGAGTCGGGGGCGTGGATTAGCAAGATGCTTCGCATGGGTGTATTTAATCTATTTTATTTAATGTTTGTGTGTGTTGTTGCAGAAAGAAAGTCAACCTCCCACCCATCCCTGCAGCTGACAGAAGTTGATTTTTACCTTTATTTTTTCAATCTCTGTTGGCTGCGGAGTGAAAGGGTGTGTGGCCTGACAGAGTTGGGGGTGTGGCTTAGTGAGACCTGGGGCGGGGGTTTTAAGTACTTCTTTTAGGGTGGCCTGAATTAAAGGTCAATACCATGCTTATTTATGAGGCCACGCAATGGGCAGCAGTGGAGGAAAACATCTTTTATTACTACTGAACTGTAGTAATAGAAAAAAACATAAGTTATATTTATGGTAACCAGAATACCTTTAACAGTGTCAGTAAATAGAAATGGATGAGATCCTCAGCTGCTGATAATTACCTGGTTGTTATGGAAACCTGCCCTCCCTGTGTGTGGCTTTGCAGAGAATGGCAGTTGGAGTTTAAAACCAAAGTTCCCAGTTGTAATGTTGGCTAATGGAGATCATATTTTGGGAATATCTCAGGAACGGTATGTCCTAGAGAGATGAGACCTGGTCTAAAACTTTCCCGGACACCTGATGTACCTGTGTGCCGAATTTGGTGAAAATCGGTCCAGTAGTTTGGTCGCGCATAAAGAACAGACAGACAGACAGACAGAAACTCATTTTTATATTATCAAGAGATTTACAGAAGTTCTAATGTTTTACAGAATCGGGCTGACAAGGTAGAACATGACCTTTTAATGGCCAATCTTGTCAGTTTTGTCTATTTACAGAAGCGTACACTAATTTCTACAAATCCACAGGAAATAATACAACTCATGTTCTATGTTTTTTTTTTTTTTTCATTTTATTTTCACATACATACAGTATAATGAAAAAAATTAAGGAGCAGAAGGATGGGGGGGGGGGGGGGGGTCACTGTGACTTATTAGTTATTAGTATCGGTGGCTTAAGAATATTGGTGCATTGCTTTCTCTCCACAGTGGATACCCCTGTCTGCAGGGATTGTACGCTGGGCAAAAGAAATCTGGTAAGTATGAGTAGTTGTTAAGACACTGTGTGAGTGGCGCTAGTGCTGTATGTGTCAAGCTTCTGCTGAGTGCAAAATTATGGAGCTGATTTTTCCCCAGAGGCAGATCTATTGCCTCTAACCTTTTCGTTTCGCTGGACACTCTTTACATGTACATTTCATGTTATATATCATTTGCTCCATGTCTCGGATGCCTTTGGACAAGACCGCGTGTCCTACGCCTGCACAACCCATTTTATATTGTATTTTATTTGCATATATTTTACTGTCCTTTACGGTGCTGGTGCCATTTTGGCTAGCACATGATGGTTTCTCTTAATTGGCCAGATAGAGATCAGCCTCCTGTTTCACCTGGAAATGATGATGGGGAAAAAGACCTCTAGTGCCATTACTGAGGGGAGGCAGATCAATGAGGGAAGAATGTGGCCTCACTTGACAATACAGAAGAGGGGAAGTGCAGAGCTTTATTGTTCTAGAAGTGATAAATAGCATTGTAGTTGGCACTCATACTTGTTAAACCTGTATATATCTGTGCTATGGAGAAAAATCCTTGTGAGTGAGTCAGTAGCGAAGAAATAGCAGAAACTAGGTGACTGTGGAAATGGCAAGAGAGGAAGGGCCAGTAATACAACTGCTAAAGAAGGACAGATGGAGACTAGAGAAATCCTGAAAATGCTAAAGTAGTGGAGATTTATGGAAAAGGCACTGAGCCTAAGCTAAAAGCACTAAGGTAATAAGTACATCATAGGGGCCTAAGACACAGCCAGAGAAGTAAAGAAATCCTACATCTGCTGAGTGGACCTGAGAGCAGATGCTAGAAACAGTAATGTGCACTAAAGAATTAAAAAAAGTAGAGTAATAGTGCCGCAAGTCCAGGAGGAGCGAAATGATAGTGGCTCTAGGTGTAAAAGTTATTCACAATGGCAATTCTAATACCTATGCTCCATAGGACCAGGCAGTGACAGGAAAAAACACCCTTTCTGCCCTTGGTGTTATGAGTTTGGTATAGGTGTAAAACAGGAGATGTCGGTGCTGTGGTCAGCAAATGGTGCTGGGGTCAGTAACCAGGTCTTTTTACTGAAGTGGAGAATGGGGGGTTGTGGTACATCCAATGGTATCAAACACAGTGCCAAACAATTCACAGTGCAGATCTTCCTAGGTAGCTATGTATGGATATAAGCAAGGTTTGAGGTTGTAATACTCCTTTTCCCTATCTCTTCAAAGTCTCTCCCTGCAGAATCTAAGGCTGGCAATAACTTCCCGCCTATAATTCCCAGCTGAGTGGTACAGGATTAAAATACAGCTAGCCAGGATTGTGTCAAACTGTGGAAGGGTATATTGATAATGTCCATCTTACTGCAGTAAAGTCTTTATCAGCCTTACATAGCGAATACCTTACTAACTGACTACAGTGCTTGGCCATGCAGATTCTGAGTCCTCTAGTTCTTTCTCTCTCTTTCTGGAGTACTGTAAAACATATGTAATCCAGAGTAGAAGAGCAGGCTGCCTGTGGTGCTGAAGGATTGAGAACTCAGAAGTAGCATAATAGAAACTTTATTGGATGTACAGCCAATAAAGTTTCTGTTATGCTACTTCTGAGTTCTCCATCCTGCAGCACCACAGGCAGCCTGCTCTTCTCCTCTGGATTACATGTGCTCTCCTGAAAGCTCCAGCGTGTGTTCAGTCAGAGGGGCAGTGGTATTCCTAGTTGATACAATGCGCTTTTGGCAGTTGTGTGCCCAGCAGAATGGCATAAGGTGAGCAGCCCCCTTTCTTCCATGGGCTTCACCTCTTCCCTCACCGTTCCACTGATGTTGTGCTCTCCTATCTTTACTTAGTTTCTGGAGTACTGTAAGGCTTCATTCACACGTCCGTATGTCAAAACACGGACACCGACCATGTGTGTTCCGCATTTTGCGGACCGCACATGGCCGGCTCTATAACAGAAATGCCTTTTCTTGTCCGTCCATGACTGCGGACAAGAATAGGACATGTTCTATTTTTTGAGGGGCTGCAGACCGGAAGTGCGGATGCTGACAGCACACATTGAAAATGAATGGGTCTGCACCCGTTTTGCAAAATTGCGGAACGGATGCGGACCCATTATGCGGACGTGTGAATGAAGCCTAAAGTAGAGATGGCTTTCTAGATGCAAAGCTCCAAGGAGTGAGCACATTTCACTTCTCTCACCTCCTCAACTAACACACACTGCACTGAACTAGGGGTGGACCTAAGTCCATCCCCTAACTTCTTACAGGGCATAGTGAGGATTGTTAACCCTGATTGATCTATATAGAGCTAAACTGAGTCTATACAATATGTCAGAACATTATACAAGAAACTATTCTTTTATGATTGACTCGTGATTTTGGCTTTCAAGGCTGCATTAGGAAATGTGATTGTGTGGAGATACTCTCATCATTTGGTTACATGAGTATGATATGTGTTCTATGTGTGAGTGACATTTAGTCGGCATGTGTCCAGCATTTAAGCACAACATGTGCATTTAGTGTTTATGTGAGTGGCACTTGTGTGTCATGTGTCTAGTGTGTAAGTGCCACATGTTCACATTGTAAATTACAATATAATGTGATGGAGAGGCAATCACACAGCAAAAGGTCTTTATGTGTAAGGGTATAACTACTGGAAAAACAGAATATAACTCTGTAACAAATGTAACATTTATTTATTAAGGAGATCAATTTTATTATGCCGCTGTCAGATAAATGTCTTCATGTTATAAACTAGAACAACTAAAATAGCTGCTCAATTATTTGTGCGCATTTGGTAAACTTCCAGACTGCTTTATATACAATGAATTAAAATTTTCTGAGGCCGGAAGCAATTCCTGTGCAGTCTGTTTAGCATTAATTGATGCTTATTAAATGTTGGGATAAACCTGATAATTCTGCAACTAGCTTGTAATAAAACAAAAATCAGAGAAAGGCAGAGACAAAGCGGAAACATACCCTTAGGAAGTGGAGCGTAAGTAAGTAACTAGATTACATCAAGAAATAAAGCTTCTGATTCCTATGAATACAGAAGCAGTTTTTTTATTCAACTAGTTACAGACGTTTCCTATTATTAGAGTTTAATTCAGCCTTCCATCACTTCAAACTCCATATGGGTTATCATGATTGAGGAAAAGCTGTATGAAGTCTTTTATAATTTTTTTTGAAGGTGGTACACAAAAAAGCATTTCTTTTTTAAAGTGTTCACCATATGTAAAAATACCTGGTGGTACATGGTGGCTATACAGTTAAAGGCTACATAATTCTGCTTAAAGCTCACTATACGGCTGGTGGCTAGGAGCGCTGAGCACTGAGGTCCCTTCTTTTCAGGATTGATGGGGTTTAAGAAGCTGTCCAGTGGAAAAAACTTTTTAGAAAAGGGACAGAATGGGTTAATACTAGAATCACGAATGCAAATTTCCTCGCGCTTTGTGGTAACACATTCGTTTTTCCTAAAATGGCAGCTGCACATGTTACAAAGTGAACGTAAGAAGTCCAGGAACACAAGATCACCTATAATGCTGTGCAGCCAGCCAATCCAAAGATCCATCCATTGTGATATCACAGCCCTATAAAAGCCTCATCCCCCTTGGTCACCGCTATTTTACTGTGAACTGAGCATATGGAGAGACGTGGCAAGTGCTAGGGACTGTATGTTAGAAAGTTTTTAACTATAGAATATTGTATAGGGACAGTGCAGGGACAGTGTAGGGAGATTGTAGGGAGAGTTTTTAGACATTATAGGGAGAGCATAGGGAGACTGCAGAGACAATGCAGGCTCTGTGTAATCGCCCTGTGCATCTTGTTCACTGTGTTGCTGAAAACAATTGAGAGAAGAATATTGGAGAAGGGAAACTTATTCTGCGTCGGTTTTATTTATTCCTACATTTACTTACTCCTACATCAGCCTTAAACTAAGATATGTAATTCAATACCAATTAGTTGGAAGACTTTATTATTCCAGTTAGACTTGAGCGAATCGACCTTTGGATCACAGATCCAAATTCAATTTATTCAAATACTTTGATTTTTATGTTGTTTTCATACAGCATTAAAATGTATTGGCTCCATGGAGTCAAAGTTCATTTCGCCTGAAGTCACGCAAGACTTCGGTGAATTCCTACTATATTCATATCTGCGTATATAAAAAGAATTTAAAATAGCAATCTGAACTGGGATTTGGTACTGGCTGGTACCTCGGTACCAAAGCCTAGTTTGGATTGCTATTTTAAATTGTTTTTTAATATGCATCTATGAATACAGTAGGAATTCACTGAAGTCTTGAGAGACTTTGGGTGAGAAGAACATTGGAGCCAATACATTTAAATGCTGTATGGGAAAATTAAAATCGAAGTATTTGAACTGAAGGTCGATTCGCTCAAGCCTAATTCCAGAACCAGCATGCCAACCGATACCATCCAGTCTGCACCCCTTGGGCAGGAGAGCATTGGGGTTGGAGAAGTGGGTATGCCAGAGCTGATTAATATTCTGTGTTTACTGTCAATAAACCTGAGGAAGATTGCAGCAAAAACAGCAATAATATGCATATTACCCCCCACCTAACCAGCCAAACCGCATACCAACAACAGCCACTGTTTAAAGTTGGTGCGCAGCCATTAACAATGAAGAAGGACTATACAGTGCGGTCATCATTATTAAATGCGAGTTAATTGGCCGCATGGTTCTTCACAATTCATGGCCACAACCCACCTGCAGCACGGCCGCTCCGTGTGGCCATACCCTAAGGCATAGTGGCCTGGGTTCAACTGATTTTGAGTGATTCGTGATGAATCAATTCAGAACAATTCAAATTTCTTGGCCAATTTTGGTGAAATTGCTGAATCAAATTTTTAAAAACGTCGCTCATTTCTAGTTAACACAAATAAAATAAGCATTTTAATCATCCCTGTGTGTGTGTGTGTGTGTGTACTGGACCAAGAAGTTGACAGCATCTGAGTAATGATTCTTTTAGTTTTTAACACATTTGGTCCCTTTTCAAAAAATGTTATCCTGCTGCACAACCCATTTGAATGAACTTAGTGAAGTGGAGAAAAAAATGATGTCTCACTAACCTCCTGAGAGCTGCAGGGTTTAAATGACTGGCTTACAAAAAAAAAGAGGCAACAGCAGGAGCACAGGCAGGAAGAAGAACCAGCAAATAAAAATTTGAGGAGTGAAGAAACAGTTGAAAGCATGCAGAGGCTACAACATGGACTGTGGTTGGGCTCATCTTGGGAGGAACAACATACTTGTACATGGAGGTGCTTTACACTCAGTAGAACAGTACAAAACTCTGCTGAATCAGTTTTGTTTCTAAAAGCAGAGTTCCTCTATCAGCCTAAATTACTGTGAAGTCACGCTGGAGCTCCCTCCTTCCCCTCGATCCCAGCTGTACTAAGGGCACATGCCTCCCCAGCCTTCCACCCAAGCTAACTCCTGTTGGACCGTATTATGATTATGTGTATGAGCCGATGAAATGACAATCCACAACAGTGAATAATTCATAAAACGGACCCACTAGGGACATTTAAAGAGAATATGTCACCAGTTTTCTGCTACCCTCACTTTTAAATTCTTACAGCTACAGCGCATCCCAGTCAGTCCCATATTTATGAGCTCCTGGCTCCCCCCCCCAACCTGCCTCTGATTGACAGTTTTCTTCCATATGAATCAGCAGCAGGTGGGCAGGGAGAGCCAGGAGCTCATGAATATGGGGCTTATTGGCATCTGCTAGAGCTGTTCAATATACGATTTTAGCAAAATGGCTGGATAAGTTAAAGAAAGTGACTCAACACTCTGATAAGGAGACATTAGTTTCTGTTGTCCTTAATTAAGACACTATAAAACTGGTGACAGATTCCCTTTAACATACCAGGACATTTACTTTGTGGCTTATCTATCCTACTAAAAAAAGGTTAGAGCAGGTTGTTCTTGTCATGTAAAATGCCTGTGCTGCAGAATGCAGAAATAATACCCTTTGTAGCACATCACTGGGATAGAATCAGTAGTTGACATCAATCAATGTTCTGCAGTTCTTGTAGGCAGTGAGGTATTATAATCTACAGCTTTAGCCAGTAGCTGCAAAGCAATGACTAATGCTGGAAAGCATAGTGTGGTGATGACTGATGGTGCTGGAAGCCCAGGAATATGCAGTAGAGGCTGGAATATCTATGGCATGTACGCAATTTACAAAACAAAACAAAGCAAATGAAGGCCCTGGTATCTTAGATATGTTTATGGATTTGTTTACTAATGTAATTAGTGTTCAGCAAAGTTTACATAATTTCAATATGGCTGCTTCGCCAAATTTCACTAAGAAATTCACTTTGTAACAAATTATTTCATCACGAAGTACATTACTTTGTAAGTAGCGGGTGCAATGATGGGTAACGGTGATTGCGCTGCTCCCGTCATTGAACCCCTCAGATGCCACTTTGATCTGAAATTAAAAATGAGGGATTTCAGGGGTTAATCAGTTATAAAAAAATGAATAATACTCACCTTATCCATTTGAGCCTAAAGATTCCGCCGCAGCCATCTTGTTTGAAGATCCTGCATGAAATCTTGCACGGTGCGTGATGACATCATCATGCTGGCTGGCATGGTGACAACAAACGTCACCATGCACAAGATTTCGCACGGGATCTTCAATCAAGATGGCCGCAGCGGCCTCTTCGTGCTCAAATGGATGAGGTGAGTATATTTTTTTCTACTGTATTTCAGGGAAAATCGATTTATTACCACAAAGCATGAGGAAATTCAACTTCACAACAAATTAAATTTTCCCAGAAATTTGGATCTAAGTCCACTTCTGATACTTTGATGCACTCAAACATAAAAATAATGTCATTTAATATTTTACATAAAGTAAGTGTGCAGAATTGTTAGCATTGTTTGGTTTCTATATTAAATCCTAATATTCTAAGGTCAGGATCAGAATTTTATGTGAGGGAGTTTGTACAGGGGTGCTCTGAAAAGGACTGTAAGGACACTCAACCACCTTCTTCCTGCAAGTGTATCCTTGAGCTGCCAACCTTCAATGAAGGAACTTTTGCTTGATGTCTAATTAAGCTGTGGAATGTTATGAATAGCTTTTTACTTGCATTTTTTATCATTATTATTGTTTATAATAACTGCCATACATCAATTACATAGTTACATAGTTAATACGGTTGAAAAAAGACATAAGTCCATCAAGTTCAACCAAGGCATACAGATGCGTCCACACTTAACTTATCTCCAAACTCAGAGTGGTGACAGTTTTGTCCTGATAGCAAAACAACATGATATCGCGAGATTGTAACTAAACTCTAAAAAACTGCAATACACGTCACAACCACTGGGCGGTGAGTGCTCCACATTTAGCTGATTGCTCAGCTGCTTTTTCTTTTGTTTAGAGCTGCTGGCCTCAGATGTGAGATATTTATCGGCAGACCCAGCTAAATGTGGTGAGATCTATTGTGAATATTTAATGTGCTAAAGTCAAACACATGAGAGAAAAGGAAAACTAAATAGAGTATCCAAACATTGTGTGTTACCGTCAGCTGGACTGTGTATCTAATCCTATCTTACGTAATACTGTCTACAGAGTCGTGTATCTAAGCCTATTATGTGTGATACTGTCTGTGTAGCAGTGTATCTAATCCTGTCATGTGTGATACTAACTACAGTGTTGTGTATCTAAGCCTATTGTGTGTGATACTGCTTGAAGAGTTGTGTATCTAATCCTATCATATATAATACTGTCTGAAGAGTTGTGTATCTAATCTGATCATATGTAATACTGTCTGCAGAGTTGTTTATCTAAGCCTATCATGTGTGATACTGTCTGCTTAGCTGCGTATCGAATCCTACCTTGTGTGACACTGTCTGCTGAGCTGTGTATCTAATCCTACTTTGTGTGATACTGTCTGCTTAGATGTGTATCTAATCCCACCTTGTTTGATACTGTCTGCTGAGCTGTGTATCTAATCCTATCATGTGTGATACAGTTTGCAGAGTTGTGTATCTAATCCTATAATGTGTGATACTGTTTGCAGAGTTGTGTATCTAATCCTATCATGTGTGATACTGTCTGCGTATCCGTGTATCTAATCCTATCATGTGTGATACTGTCTGCTAAACTGCGTATCTAATCCTATCATGTGTGATACTGTTTGCTGAACTCTGTATCTAATCCTATTCTGGGCGACAGCGTCTGCTAAGCTGTGTATCTAATCATATCATGTGTGATACAGTTTGCAGAGTTGTGTATCTAATCCTATCCTGTGTGATACTGTCTGCTGAACTGTGTATCTAATCCTATTCTGGGTGACAGTGTCTGCTAAACTGCGTATCTAATCATATCATGTGTGATACTGTCTGCTGAGCTGTGTATCTAATCCTATCACGTGTGATACTGTCTGCTGAACTGTGTATCTATTCCTATCATGTGTGATACTGTCTAAGAAGCGATTAGATGTATGCGTATAGAGTGTGATACTGTCTGCTGAGCTGTGTATCTAATTCTATTAGGTGTGATACTGTCTGCTGAGCTGTGTATCTAATCCTACCTTGTTTTATAGTTTTCTGCTGACCTGTGTATCTAATTCTAGTTGGTGTGATACTGTCTTGAAGCTATTGTTGTATCTTTATAGAGTGTGATACAGATAGAGATAAGGAGCTCTCCTTTGTGAATATACTGTACACTCAGCCACTGCTCAGATAAGAGAGGTGGGGGAGGTGCTCATGTATTTCAGTCCCTGTATTTCCCTGTCTTGTGGATGAGGCCTAATTACCAGTTAAGAGCTTATTTTTAGAAAAAAAAAAAACTTTCCACAGATCACTGGTGCCACTGGTTTTGTCCCCCTTACATTTTTTAAATTATTTTGCAGACCCAGGTCTGTGGACCTTTAGAAAAAATACTCGAGTACTCCTGATTCAGGGTTTAATTTGAACAAACTTTAATTATGGGTTTAATGCAGAAAATAACAATTGCACCATTTTTATTTACAACATCTCCCAATCCTAATGAATTACCATCGGGCAGCTGTAGTCCAGAACCACAGCATGGATCTAGGGCTGCCCTTTACTCTTCCATGGATAACATGAAAAGCTTTAGTGATACAGAATGTTACATGCCAGTGGCATTGCCTTTCTACTGTCTAATGAGCTGTGTATCTAATCCTAAGGCTTAGGAGTGGAACTGAGGGAGGTGGGAATTTTGTTAAGGCCTATTTCACACGAGCGTCACGGATTAGGTCCGGATGCGTTCAGGGTGCGTTCAGGAAAACTCACACCATTTTGCAAGCAAGTTCAGTCAGTTTTGTCTGCAATTGCGTTCAGTTGTTCAGTTTTTTCCGCGCGGGTGCAATGTGTTTTGATGCGTTTTGCACACGCGTGATTAAAAACTGATGGTTTACAAACAACATCTCTTAGCAGGGCTGAGTGAAAAACGCAGAATATAGAACATGCTGCGTTTTTCACTCAACGCAGAACTGATGCGTGAAAAAAAAACGCTCATGTACACAGACCCATTGAAATGAAGGATGAGTCAGGATTCAGTGCGGGTGTTATGCGTTCACGTCACGCATTGCACCCGCGTGGAAAACTTGCTCGTATGAAAGGGGCCTAAACGGTGTTTCATTTTAATTTCCCAAGGTTTCCTGTCTCTCCTTTCTTACAATTCCCTCTAGAGAGGAAGGTTTTTTATTGCAGAACAGATCTGGGCAGGAGGTCAGATGGAGAGATAAGAAGTTCTTTGCTGGGTGCAGGGGTTTTAGGCCCCATTCACATGACCGTATATTTGTGGGCCCACATTACTGCGGACCCACAAATATACGGGGGCCGCCCGGCGTGTGTTCCGCAGCGCTTGGAACACACGCCGTGCGGCCCCATTGAAAATGCCTATACTTGTCCGCGCCTACGGACAAGTATAGGACATGCTTCAAAAGAGCCGCTGCACGGAGCTAGCACCACAGAGGTGAATGGGGCCGCATCTATTCCCGCATTTTTGCGGATAGATATGGCCCCATTCATACAGTCGTGTGAATGGGGCCTTAGGCAGTGCAGGAAAATAGGGGTGATAGTTGTGGGAAGCAGAAACATTGTTTGCATTGAATATTTAGTTACAATTCTGGGATAATATGATTTTGTGCACTAAGGCCTCTTTCACACTAGCGTTAGCACGGATCCGGCACCTAAAGGGTGCCAACGGATCCATGCTAACGCTGATACATGTGTGGAGCCGGAGCAGCGCTCCGGCCCCACACATGTTGACAGACATTGAGACAGCAATACATACAGACATACACACACAAACACATACATACTTACATACTCCAGCCCGGGACGCCAGCAGCACATCTTCACGCGCCTCCTGCGCGCAGTGATGACGATTCCCCACAGCGCCCTCTCCTGGGCGCAGTGGGGAAACGTCATAGCTGCGCGCAGGAGGCGCGTGAAGACGTGCTGCCCGTGTCCCGGGCTGGAGTATGTGAGTATGTATGTATGTATGTCTGTATGTATATATGTATTTCTGTGTAGCCGGATCCGGAATGACCCCCCATTGCAAGTCAATGGAGGACAGATCCGGATTACTGGTGTGCCACACCAAACGGATCCGTCCCCATTGACTTGCATTGGGGGTCATTCCGGATCCGGCTTGGTGCGGATGCCTGGACCGGAGAGAAAACCGCAGCATGCTGCGGTTTGTTCTCCGGTCTGAAGACGGAACGGAATGCTTTCAGGAGCATTCCGTTGTCTTCAGTTCAGTTTTGTCCCCATTGACAATGAATGGGGACAAAACTGAAGCGTTTTTTTCCGGTATTGAGCCCCTATGACGGAACTCAATACCGGAATTTAAAAACGCTAGTGTGAAAGTAGCCTTAGAAAGTTTGCATTTTGGATGAAGACCAATGTCTCAGCAGAAGTAAAGCCTTACATTTACACGTCTAGGTGTGAACAATAGAGGAGGGACTGTATTTCCCTAATCAGGGACTAATCAAACAACAGCAGGATACAATGGTGAATAGTCAGGTAATAAAGACACAGGGAATGGAGACTGGACCATTGACATAAGCAGCAAATATGAGGCCTGGACACTTAGATGATAGGACAGTTGTGAGAAGCTACAGTATAATGCTGAATGCTAATATACCAGGAGCCAAAGCCAGAAGTAGAAATCCTTCCTTTATAGTTCTAAGGCTACTTTCACACTAGCGTTATTGTTTTCCGGTATTGAGCTCCGTCATAGGGGCTCAATACCGGAAAAAAATGCTTCAGTTTTGTCCCCATTCATTGTCAATGGGGACAAAACTGAACTGAAGAGAACGGAGGCTCCTGAAAGCATTCCGTTCCGTCTTCAGACCGGAGAGCAAACCGCAACATGCTGCGGTTTTCTCTCCGGTCTAGGCATCCGCACCAAGACGGATCCAGCATCACCCCCAATGAAAGTCAATGGGGACGGATCCGTTTGGTGTGACACAATGGTAAACGGATCCGTCACCTGCACACATACATACATACATACATACATACAGATATACACATAAACAAACACATACATACTTACATGCTCCCGGCAGGTCTCCACAGCGCAGGAGGAGCAGGACAGCACGCACATAGGACGATTCCAGCAGAGGGCGCCCGGTGGAATCGTCCTATGTGCGCGCTGTCCTGCTCCTTCTGCACTGTGGAGACCTGCCGGGAGCATATAAGTATGAATGTGTATTTGTATGTGTATATGTGTGTGTGTATGTATGTAAGTGTGTAGGTGACGGTTCCGTCCTGAACTCCATTGAAAGTCAATGGAGGACGGAATCGTTTACCATTGTATCACACCAAACGGATCCATCCCCATTGACTGCATTGGGGGTCATTCCGGATCCATCTTGGTGCGGATGCCTGGACCGGAGAGAAAACCGCAGCATGCTGCGGTTTGTTCTCCGGTCTGAAGACGGAACGGAATGCTTTTAAGAGCATTCCGTTGTCTTCAGTTTTGTCCCCATTTACAATGAATGGGGACAAAACGGAAGCGTTTTTTTCCGGTATAGAGCCCTTATGACGGAACTCAATACCGGAATTTAAAAACGCTAATGTGAAAGTAGCCTTACTTAACTGGTAATCAGGCCTCATCCACAAGACAGGGAAATACAGGGACTGAAATACATGAGCACCTCCCCCACCTCTCTTATCTGAGCAGTGGCTGAGTGTACAGTATTTACACAAAGGAGAGCTCCTTATCTCTATCTGTATCACACTCTATAGAGATACAACAATAGCTTCAAGACAGTATCACACCTAATAGAATTAGATACACAGGTCAGCAGAAAACTATCACACAAGGTAGGATTAGATACACAGTTCAGCAGAGAGTATCACACCTAATAGAATTACATACACAGCTCAGCAGACAGTATCACACTCTAAACGCATACATCTAATCGCTTCATAGACAATATCACATATAATAGGAATAGATACACAGCTCAGAAGACAGTATCACACAAGGTAGGATTAGATACACAGCTCAGCAGACAGTATCACACTCTATACGCATACATCTAATCGCTTCATGGACAGTATCACACATGATATGATTATATACACAAATCAGCAGACAGTTTCACACATAATAGGATTAGATACGAAGTTTAGCAGACACTGTCACCTAAATTAGGATTAGATACACAGTTCAGCAGACAGTATCACATATAATAGGAATAGATACACAGCTCAGAAGACAGTATCACACATGATAGGATTAGATACACAACTTAGCAGATGCTGTCATCCAGAATATGATTAGACACAGAGTTCAGCAGACAGTATCACACAAGATAGGATTAGATACACAACTCTGCAAACAGTATCACACATGATATGATTAGATACGCAGTTTAGCAGACAGTATCACAAATGATAGGATTAGATACACAGCTCAGCAGACAGTTTCACACATGATAGGATTAGATACACAACTCTGCAAACTGTATCACACATGATAGGATTAGATACACAGTTTAGCAGACGCTGTCACCCATAATAGGATTAGATACACAGTTCAGCAGACAGTATCACACAAGATAGGATTAGATACAGTTCAGCAGACAGTATCACACATGATAGGATTAGATACACAGCTCAGTAGACAGTTTCACACATAATAGGATTAGATATGTAGTTTAGCAGACACTGTCACCTAGAATAGGATTAGATACACAGTTCAGCAGACAGTATCACACATGATAGGATTAGATACACAACTTAGCAGATGCTGTCATCCAGAATAGGATTAGATACAGAGTTCAGCAGGCAGTATCACACAAGATAGGATTAGATACGCAGTTTAGCAGACAGTATCACACATTATATGATTAGATACCCATCTTAGCAGACAGTATCACACATGATAGGATTAGATACCCATTTTAGCAGACAGTATCACACATGATAGGATTAGATACACAACTCTGCAGATCGTATCACACATGATAGGATTAGATACACAACTCTGCAAACTGTATCACACATGATAGGATTAGATACACAGTTTAGCAGACGCTGTCGCCCAGAATAGGATTAGATACACAGTTCAGCAGAAAGTATCACACAAGATAGGATTAGATACCCATCTTAGCAGACAGTATCACACATGATAGGATTAGATATACAGATATGTAGGCAGTATCACCCAGAATAGGATTAGATACCCATCTTAGCAGGCAGTATCACACAAGGTGGGATTAGATACACAACTCTGCAAACTGTATCACACATAATAGGATTAGATACCCATCTTAGCAGACAGTATCACACATGATAGGATTACATACACAGCTCAGCAGACAGTTTCACACATAATAGGATTAGATACGTAGTTTAGCAGACACTGTCACCCAGAATAGGATTAGATACACAGTTCAGCAGACAGTATCACACATGATAGGATAGGATGGACCTGGGTCTGCCGAAATAATTTAAAAAATGTAAGGGGGGCAAAACCAGTGGCACCAGTGCTCTGTGGAAAGGTTTTTTTTTCTTCTTTTTCTAAAAATAAGCTCCACCTCAGGGACTGAAAACAATAAACATGTTTTGTGCTATATTTTCCATTAGCAACATGAATGGGCTTCTATAACTTAGGCTACTTTCACACTAGCGTTTTATAATTCCAGTATTGAGTTCTGTCATAGGGGCTCAATACCGGAATAAAACGCTTCAGTTTTGTCCCATTCATTGTCAATGGGGACAAAACTGAACTGAAGAGAACGGAGGCTCCTGAAAGCATTCCGTTCCGTCTTCAGACCGGAGAGCAAACCGCAACATGCTGCGGTTTTCTCTCCGGTCTACGGCATCCGCCACCAAGACGGATCCAGCATCACCCCAATGAAAGTCAAGGGGACGGATCCGTTTGGTGTGACACAATGGTAAACGGATCCGTCACCTGCACACATACATACATACATACAGATATACACATAAACAAACACATACATACTTACATGCTCCCGGCAGGTATCCACAGCGCAGGAGGAGCAGGACAGCACGCACATAGGACGATTCCAGCAGAGGGCGCCCGGTGGAATCGTCCTATGTGCGCGCTGTCCTGCTCCTTTTGCACTGTGGAGACCTGCCGGGAGCATATAAGTATGAATGTGTATTTGTATGTGTATATGTCTGTGTGTGTATGTATGTAAGTTTGTAGGTGACGGTTCCGTCCTGAACTCCATTGAAAGTCAATGGAGGACGGAAACGTTTACCATTGTATCACACCAAACGGATCCATCCCCATTGACTGCATTGGGGGTCATTCCGGATCCATCTTGGTGCGGATGCCTGGACCGGAGAGAAAACCGCAGCATGCTGCGGTTTGTTCTCCGGTCTGAAGACGGAACGGAATGCTTTTAAGAGCATTCCGTTGTCTTCAGTTT